>JAOTRA010000006.1:1155728-1167482 GCA_026260255.1 Pseudolaguvia tuberculata | reverse complement strand
GAAGATATGCAGGTAGTTGGGGTGAAAGAGGCAGATGTAGAGGACAGGGTAGTGTGGAGAAGAATGATCCGCTGTGGTGACCCCTAACGGGAGCAGTCGAAAGGAGAAGAAGTCATATAGTAACTTGGGTAATGTATCTTCGCTCACTGTTGAAATAATGATTAACAAATAATTTATTGTTTAACTTTAATAAAACTCTTTTTATATTGAACCTTGAACTATAAATGATTGTTTTGGATTTTGCAACTCTGAAATTTGAGAAAAAGGAGTACATGCTAAAGCACTGCAAAGCATGTTATCTGCTACGGATACTATTGTAACACTAAAAGAAATGATTATAAATAATAATTATAAAAATAAATCATTTATTTAATTGTAAAATGAACAAAGCAGTGGCGTAGTGGTTAGCTTTCACAACAAGACGTTTGTATGTTCTTCCCTTGCGTGGGTTTCCTCCTACAGTCCAAAAACACGTACATAAAGTTAACTCGTGATTATAACTTGGTTGTTCGTCTATGTGTAGCTCTGTGATGGACTGGCAACCTATCCATGGTGTACCTCTGCCTCTCGTCCTATGTGTACTGGGATAGGTTCCAGCAAACCCCTGGGACCCCGAATTAGGGAATAAGCGGGTAAGAAGATGAATGAATGAATAAAATAGAGGACGGCATGGTGGCGTAGTCGTTAGCACGGTCGCCTTACAACAAGAGGTTTGATTTCCGGGTTAGGGATCTTTCTGTGCAGAGTTTGCATGCTCTTCCTGCACTTGTGTGGGTTTCCAACGGGTACTTCAGTTTCCTCCAACCGTCCAAAAATATGTACATTAGGTTAATTGGTGATTTTAACTTGCCCATAGGAGTGAATGTGTGTATGAGTTGTTGTTCGTGACCCACCATACATTATTTAGGAGTAGTGAAATAGCCAGATGCTCTGTTGTAATATTGTTAGATGGACTGTAGGGGGCACTGCAGTTCGAAAACAAAAAAAGCAACCAAATCCTGCCAGCTAGCCTAATAAATAATTTATTTTCCGTTATCTATTAAGGCATGATTTCCTTTCTTCGGTTGTAAAGTTAAACTGACTAAATGTAAATACTTCAATTAACTTAATTTAAATGTAGTAAATAAAGTTACAACGTTCATCTACTCCGCTTGCTAACTTGTGCTAATACTCACGGATAATTATATACAGGCACTTTAAAGGTCCATGACGGTGTATTAAAAATACAAACGTTTATTCAGCCAAACATTTTGTTCTACAGTGTTTTATCGTCATGATCTTTCCCACAAAAATATTACACACCATGTCAACAATATAAAGCCTCCAAAAAAAAGCTAGACTCATACAGAATACACTGAATAGTTCATTAGATATTAATCAAACATTTGGTATTGTTAAAATGGATCCCAGGCTGGTTTTAGATTGCATTAAGCTACAGATAAACTGAATTAAGATTTGAACCTTACAAACGACATGATTAGCATAATGTAAGATTTAATTATTGACAGATGCACAAATGCATTTCTATAGCAATCACATCTAAACCTAAATCTGGTCAAGACCGGTTATTTAATCTGATCGGTTTGTTTGTGGTGTTAGATTGTATGTTATATAATCAATGAACCATCAACCAACATGAATAAAACCTTTAAAAAAAAAACAACTCTTCAGTATTTGGTAAATTCACCCGGTGTCAAAAGTGTATGGGAAAATACTATAAACATCAGTGAAGGAACATTTATTAGTTCATTTCGAGGCCCTGACACGTAATAATTTTGCTTTAAAATAATATTAGACCGACTGATTGCAACAACAAAAAACCCAGGTTCCAGTTGATGGTGTAAATTTAACATGGCATGCCTGAGTGGGCCTCTGTTCTGACTCGGTTTATATTTAGATATATCATCACCTGTTCTTACCTCTCCTTTACCGCCCCACGTCCCGTTGTACACACCGTCGTTTTCTTCACTTAGACCTAATTCTTTTAGCCAAGAATATTTCTGCTGATTAATCAGAAGAGTAGACATGGCTGAAGTCTGTCGGAAAGTCAGAGAAAAAAGTTTTTGCCGTAAAGCAAATTGTCGGGATACAGTAAGTGCCAATGTGCGCTGCATGGCTGGAGTAATAAAACACCAATGCGCACGCGCGAACCATTAAACCTGGCGAGGAAGCTGCGTGACCCAGTTCAGGGTTGCCAAATACGTAGCTTTAATAAAAACGCACATAACAAATGTATTATTTTTTTTATTACTTTTGAACTATGGATACTACAAAAATTAATTAAAGCAATTAAATTACTCAAGTCGTTCTGATTGACTTAAAAGTCACAAAAACATCAAACAAAAAAAAAGAAACATGTTTTACATGGATATTTAATTCAATACCAAACAAGCTCAAGATGTAAAAAAAAAATTAAGCTCTGGCAACCGTATCTCCTATAACATTATTGGTCGAATCCTGACTCTCCCACTTCATTACTGAATAACAATCAAAAATCGGCCTTTAAAAGACTGACTCTCTAAGACAGTAGTTGGGTACGAGTCTCACATGCGGTGTTTTCAGAAATATTTTTTATCAGATTGGACAGAATCTTAAAAATACTCTAATTTCATTGTACAACTTATGAAACGTAAAGAAATAATTGATAGAAATATTCAAATACCTCTAATTGTGCAACTTGGTTTATTTGTAGCAGAGTGGCGCAGCGGAAGCGTGCTGGGCCCATAACCCAGAGGTCGATGGATCGAAACCATCCTCTGCTAACTGTTGAGTTTTAGAAAAAATTTCTGTTTTGCTAATTTACAACTATCCATTACAAATTCGTTAGACATCAGAATAGACGTTGTTAAATGATACATTTCCTTTTAATCTTTATTGAGGGAGGTACGTTGGCGTAGGCGTTAGTACGGTCACCTCACAACAAGAGGTTCTGAGCTTGATTTCCAGGTCACACGTTCTCTCAGCACTTGTGTGTGTTTTCTCTGGCTATTCCGGTTTCCTCCCACAGTCCAGAAACATGCACATTAGGTTGATCTGCGATTTTAAAATGTCCATAGGTGTGAATGTGTGTGATTGTTAGTCTATGTATGGCCCTGCGATGGACTGGTGACTTGTCCAGAGTGTACGCCTTATGTGTGTTCGGATAGGACTGCAGTTTCCTGTGACCCCAAATTAGGGAATAAGCTGGTTAGAAAATATATGAATGAACCCACTAGTGGTAAAGTGTAGAAGTGAAATAAACTGGACAATTACACAAAAATTTGCATTCAATATTGAAATTAATTTTATTGTGTTTATAATTCAATTCAATTCAATTTTATTTGTATAGCGCTTTTAACAACAATAATTGCCTCAAAGCAGCTTTACAGAATGAATGATGAGTATTCATAATCATTATAACAATAGTTGTTTTCTCAAACACCTGGCTGTTCTAAAATATAGGGATTTTCTAGCTTTTTTAGATTTACATTTCTGGCATGTAGAACATTCCTTTGTTCAGCATGACTTACATTCATCCCATTTATACTTAACTGAGCAGTTGAGGGTTGAGGTTCATGCTTAACGGCTGAATGAACAAAATGAACTGAATAACAGCTTTGAATTAATAAACAATAATTGTCAAAAGGTAGAAAAACAAGGGCTATGTTATTCAGTGTCAACTATTTCACAGCCACTAAATTAATAACTGATATTATACACACTAATATACCAATTCCTTTGCTTTCTCCCAGGGAAATTCTTCTCTTCCAAAATGTCCAAAGCTGGCGGTTTTTTGAAAAATGGGTCTTTTCAGACCAAGTTCTCTGTAAAAAAAAAAAAAATCAATAATGAGACCATCATAACATTAGTAGCAACATACACACTACAGCTAGGATGAAAGCACAGGTTATTATACAGCACACCCGGAGCAGGAAGCAGGTCTTGCTTAACATCCTCAGGAACATGTTATACTGTATCATTTAAAGGACTGCACAAAAGTCTTTCAGAACAATGCTTACTTGACGATTACCCCTGGTCGTAAGTCAAAATTCTTCTGAACAATTTCCAAAAGTTCATCTTCATCTTTGGTTGAAGTCCCATAATGGAAAATTGAGATTGACAAAGGATGGCTTATGCCAATGGAATATGAGATCTATAAACAAAAACCAATATTAGAGTAGTCATCATATAAAAGTATCAGGATCTACTTTATCTATACCTACTTAGTATACAAATAACGACCAGTAGTAAATAAATAGTCAACTGATGAAGTACTTTACATTCTTATTATTAATAATCACAAGAATATTTGCTGAAATATATTTTGAAATATTCACTTAAGTATATATTTTGAAGAAAGAAGTTAAGTAAGAAAGTTCACTTAAGTATATATGCCCTTCCTAACGCAACCCTCCCATTTATCCGTGCTTGGAACCGACACTAAGGATGTACTGGCATGTGCAACCTTAATGGCTGGGGCTTTATGGGCAATTTAGACTCAGTGGGAGGAAACTGGAGTACACAGAGGGAACCCACGCAAGCGCGGGGAGAACATGCAAACTTCGGACAAAAAGATATTCGACCCGGGAATCGAACCCTTTAAAAATATACGCATAAGTCCACTAGCTGTACTTGAACCTGAGATGTAAGATGGCCCACCACAGCTATATTTTAAAAGGCTGTTCTCCCACATATCCACATTAATCAGTCAGTCATGCTTACTTAATGTACGAGGACCTTTGTTCATTCTTTGTTATACAGTTGTTCATACACACAAGCAGATAAAAGTCAACATTAAAATTGGTAAATATTAAACCATAGAAATTGATTGAATAAGGCCCCCTGTGAAAATGAATTTTCTTGACCTTGAACTATAATTTGATGGAAATGAAACATTTTCCATTCACAGATACAACAGATATTTCAAATATATTATGGCTTAGAAAAAAATATATATCTTTACCAAATGGGCCGGTTAGAACAAATCCCAGGTAAATACTGAATCAGACTATCTTGAGCGTAGTGTCTTTTTTCTTTACCTGCACCAGTGCTCTTTTGCATAGCTTGGCTTTTACAAGTGATTTGGCCACCCAGCGAGCAGCATAGGCTCCAGAACGATCCACTTTACTGCAATCCTTCCCAGAAAAAGCACCACCACCATGTCCACCCCAGCCACCATATGTGTCAACAATGATCTTTCTGCCTGTAAGACCTGCATCTCCCTGATTGGAAAATCAAATTTAAGACACAAGAGTGTTAGGCAGCTCTGTAATAATTTTCCCAACAATCTCCATAGGCTTCCATTTAAACTCTAAACCCATGTTATATTGTAAGAAGGAAATATTTTACTCACCTGTGGACCACCCATTAGGAATTTTCCACTTGGCAGCATGTGGTATATAGTTTTCTCATCCAGGTACTTTGCAGGGATAACTGCTTTGACCACCCTTTCCATTAAATTGTGTCGGATTTGAGCTAATGTAATGTTGGGTTTATGCTGGACTGAGATGACCACTGTGTGGACACGAATTGGCTCCATAGCTCCCATGTTATCACAGTATTCCACTGTCACCTGTCCCATTATACACATTCTTGTCATTTATACTGTATTAAATTACATTCTATTGGTTATTATTTTACGGTTTGCTTTCATTTTACCTGTGATTTACAGTCAGGTAATATCCAGGGACACTCTCCATTTCGTGACAGCTCCTTCATCTTTAAATTGAGTTGATGTGCGAGGAGGATGGTCAATGGCATGCATTCCTCAGTCTCATCTGTTGCATAACCAAACATTAAACCCTGAAATAATACAATATAATTATTAAGAAAATTAAATTCATATATTATATGTCAAGCTGTCACATGTTTTTTGTATAGAGTAGAAATGTACCTGATCACCAGCACCAATGTCCTCCTCATTGCGACCTTCAAACACACAGTCACTAATCTCCACACACTGTGGCTCCAAGGCCACAAGTACATTGCAGGTCTTGTAGTCGAAACCTTGTAAGACAGTATTATTATTGTGAGATACTATAAGAAACCCTACACTTACAAAGGAACAACGTGTTTCTATGCTGGTACATACTATTCTTTTCTATTTACCAACTATTTCTCTAGAATGAAAATAGTCTTGTCTTACCTTTGGATGAGTCATCATATCCAATACCCTTCACTGTGTCTCGGACCACTTTCTGATGATCAACTATTGCTTTCGAGGTCACTTCTCCACACAGCAGGATCATACCCGTCTTAGCAACACATTCTATTGTAAAAATGTAATGGTATAAGATTTTCTTTAGAGAAGATATAAACAAGGGCAGCCCGGTGGCGTAACGGATAGCAGGGTTGCCTCGACTTCAAATCGACTTCTGTGCGGAGTTTGCATGTTCTCCCTGCGCTTGCGTGGGTTTCCTCCGGGTACTCCGGTTTCCTCCCACAGTCCATGCAGATTAGGTCGATTGGTGATTCTAAATTGTCCATGTGTGTGAATGGTTGTTTGTCTATGTGTTGCCCTGAGATGGACACCGTCCAGGGTGTATCCCCGCCTCTCGCCCTATGTGTGCTAGGATAGGTGCAAAAGTGACGTCTAATAATTCTTGATTTCTTGTAAGGTCAGAATTCATTCATTCAACTTTTTTTTTTATGTTCATCGCACATAGACGAACAACCTCTCACACCCACATTCACTCCTATGGGCAATTTAGAATCACCAATCGATCTAACATTCATCATTTAGGACTGTAGGAAGAAACCGGAGTACCCAGAGCAAACCGGGGAGAACATGCAAACTCCACACAGTAAGATGGCCCGGGAATCGAACCCGGGACCTTCTTGTTGAGAAGCGACTGTGCAAACCACTACACTAGCGCGCTGCCTTTAACAGTTTCTTGCTTTAATAATTATTGTTTGAATCCTCAATCAGGTAAATGCCTTATTTTTCAGCCATGCCTGCTTCTGGGACACTGGTCGTATGTATTAAACTACAGGAATGAAGTTTAAAGTGTAATTCAAATATGTTTCAATTGTAGATGTTAGAATATCAATAGTCCTTCACTATTTCTGGTTAAAGATTACAGCAGTGGTATGTATTAGAAAAATGATCAAGTATATTTTTTATTAATTCTAGTGACATCTATTAATTAATGTAATGAAAGTTTTTACCACATGCAACTCTAGAGTCGGGATCTTGGGAAAGATAGGCATCCAAAACAGCATCACTTATTTGGTCACACATTTTGTCTGTGGGTGGAACAGAGGACACTTATCTCAGGATTATTAGCTTTTTTTTTCCTGCAATTTCTTTGAATTAAATCAAATAGCTTTGTTATATAATTAACCAAAAACCTTTATCCATGTTTTCATCACCGTATAGTTTCGGCTATGTGCAACCAAAAGCTGCACAATATTTCAATCAGCATTGATGCCAACAACGTGTATACAATAGTCACCTTACAGGATATGTATTATAATTCATCTATTCATCTTCCAATTCGCTTATTCCATAATTCGGTGTCACTGGGGTCTTCTGAAGTCGATGAATAGAGTGCAGCAGTGGTGTGGCGTGTATAAACATTGGTAGGTTAGAAACAACACATGCGGCTGCATTCTGAATCATGTTCAAGGGACTAATTGTGTTTATAGGTAGACCTGCCAGGAGCGCGATGCAGTAGTCTTCGGGGTCACGGGGGCCTGCTGGAGCCTATTCCAGCTCACATAGGGTGAGAGGCAGGGGTACACCCTAGACGGGTCCATATATATATACATATATATATGTACAGGGTGTGATTTGTGTAAAAACCAGAGGGGGGGGGTGTTTTGAAAATGTTTTTATTCATGAACAGATCACATAAAACCATATCTTGTAATTTCAAACTTTTAAAATAATTTTTTTAACACTGCGTTCTGATCATTTTTGTTGTGATGGTCGTGTAAAATACACTGATAATGCTGCTCTTAATTCTTTTCATTTTGCTAGTTGTAATTTAATGCTGCCATTGACCGTTAGTTACTTGGTGCTTGGTGCATGGTAGGCCTCTGGAAGAGGATGGCGGTTTTATCCTAGATGCAGAGCGGGAACGCTGAAAATTAAAGTTTGTTTCTGTCTGTTTTTATTAGTGTTTTGCGCTAACAGCATTTCACTTTAATATATTTTTGAATATTTGATTGTTAGACATTTTATATCATATATTTTTAAAAGAGTATTATGACTATGACAATTATGTCCACACGGGGGATAAAAATATTTCAACAGAGGTAGGAATTTTTAGACAAGGGGCAGGGGGGGGTGTGTGTGTGATAATTTCAAGATAAACTTATTAATAACTTTAATTACCTTCAAATTTAATTAAATACAATTCTTAGTAATCATAATGAGAAAACAAAACTCACCAGCGTGACCCTGACCAACAGATTCTGATGTGAAAAGAAAAGTTTTTCCTGGTTTTCTATTTCCGGTTGAATTCATTATGGAAATGGTAGACACCACACACCAGTCACACACGCTCCTTTACTTCAGTAAAATAAGTACTTGACACTGCTGCCCTCAGGCTTAGTTAAGGTTGTTCTCTGGTGGGTGTGTTTCATTCTTACTTTAGATATGGAATCTGACAGTGAAGTTTGTCCTAAGCTCCTGTCCACAGATAAAGCAGTGTCAGCAGATGCACTGACAAATTGCTACTACAAACAATAACTAATAATTAATCAAATATATACGAAGATATCAAAGGTGGCGTGGAAAACAAAGAAAAGAGGTTTGATTCAATGCACCACCAAGTTGCCACTGCTTGGCTCCTGAGCAAGACCCTTAAATTCGAGCTATTTTGAATACAGGGCAACAGGTTTGATTCTAGAAATTTTGAGCCCTATGAAAGAATACAAGGTTGGGTCCCCATATAACACCTCGGGGGGGGGGGGGGCTACAAACTGTGTGGGCCCTTATATGCATCCACTTCCTTTCAACTCTTAGGCTGGATAATCTGGGGAAAATCTATAAAACATACCAAAATTGCACAGACCATAATCCAAAGTGTGAGGCAGTTATGTAACACCCTTCATCTAGGTGTAAAAAAAGATTCGGTCAGATAAGACCTTGTTTAATATGTCCATACTTCACAGACATTTTATTTGCTGTCTGCTAACCAAAGTCTTTGCATGGTTTATGCACTGACTAGTCTTATTCTTAAATGCTAAAGTCTTTGATTAAAGCTAAAATTAATTTTGTTGGTTTATCACTTTGCATTTCTTTATTGCCTATAATAAAGAAATTGGCCTTTGCACAGTCATATACTCCATCAGGTGCTTATCTAGCTCAGTTCAGTCTAAATGATTGACTGAGTTATGGCCGGTAGGCAGTCAGAGTTTATCCTGGAGTTACTAATGTACACGCAGACCGGGAGGGGTGGCCTTATGTGCAAATCAGGTCTAAAGCCTTCCTGCCTGTTTGTTCAGACTGGTTTTCTCGTTCTGAGCAGCCATCTATACCCTCTATATCCTGTATCTGTATATCTATGGTAGAGAGTCTTTCCCAAACTAATTTGGTAGATCTTTCCAGCACAAAACTTTGAATTGGCATTTCAGACCTACAAATATGGTGAGTGAAATTCTTACGTCATTTTGTTTGCCTTGTGATTGTGTAGTTATTTGCTTAAGTTGAAAACACACCTACGTCTTTAAACGTCAAGAGAATGAAACCCATTACAGATGTGTCCAAACGCGAAGTATGAAGAAGTTGGTATACTAATAATAATATTAAAAAGAAACTACAAAGTTCACTTCATCACTTATTTAACAAATAGAGGAAGTTCATGTTCCGCTCAAGAGGGAAGTGAAAGGAAAGAGTCAGCAAGTTGTTAGCAAAGGAATGTTAGAACTTGTATTTACAACTATATTTTGGCTGAACGCTTTTCTAACTATGATTAGAATCATTATTATTATTATTATTATTAATATTATTAGTTATTTGAGAGCTTACTGATGTATGAACTACTGCCTGCTTAAGTTAAGCATTATATAACGTACAGGTTATGCAATAATCCTTATTACAATATAGAAATCATGTGATCTAATGTAAGCATGGTCGTGTCACAACAAGAAGGTCCCGGGTTCGATTCCTGGGCTGGAGAGCTTTCTGTGTGGAGTTTGCCTGTTCTCCCTGCATTTACATGGGTTTCATCAGGGTACTCTGGTTTTCTCCCATTGTCCAAAAACATGTAAATCAGGTTGATTGACTGGTGAGTCAATAGGAGTGAATGTGTGTGTGAGTGGTTGTTCGTCTATGTGTGGCCCTGTGATGGACTGGCGAACTGTCCAGGGTGTACCCCTGCCTCTTGCCCTATGTGGGCTGGGATAGGCTCCAGCGGACCCTCGTGACCCCAAATTAGGGAATAAGCGGGTAAGAAGATGTATGAATGAATGATAATATACTGTATTTGTTCTATTTCAATGGGCACTTCGTATAAGATTTAGTAAAACTTTATTTATTGTAAAAGTTTTATTCTTTGGATTCTTTTATAGGCTGATAACTATGCACAACCCCAAAGCAACAGTAAGCTTAATCAAGTGCAGGAGCAAGTCAATGATGTTAAAGTTATCCTGAAAGACAACATAAACAAAGTACTGGAGAGAGGAGAAAGGCTAGATGACCTCATCGTGATAACGGACGATCTGCAGGCATCAGTAAGTTATTGATTACTGATTTATTTATCGATTCTGACTAAATAGCAACACATTCATTAACCTTTAATGATTCTTAAAAAAAAAACCTTTTTAAAACCGAAAAAGTAAAAAAAAATGTAATTGTGACCTACATTTATTTTTTTATTGCTGACACTCTCAATCAGGCGGACTCCTTTCAAAAGACATCTGCACGGGTTTCCAGAAAGTACTGGTGGAAAAACACCAAAATGATGATTATAATCGGAGTGGTTCTGTTTATCATTCTTTTGTTCATCATTCTACTGGCGACGGGAGTCATCCCTTCATAACATTATTATGCCTACACACATAATAAATGTTTTCCTAATAATTGTAATTGGAAAATGGATTGGACCCACTGTATATTTATGCTGTTTTTGTCCGTTATCTGTACATGAACTAAATGTGATGTAAATAGTGTATAAGGAAAATGTCTTCTCTGTAAAGTTATAGAAGATAAATGTAAAGCAGTAATGTTTCAATAACAAATGTTATTGTATTCGTAGTGTTTAGACTGAATAACACTTGTTTAAATCCAACCTTCTTTGGAATCTATAACAAATATCATTTATTCCTCTTCCTACCCCGCTTATATTCCCTAATTCGGGGTCAATCTCAGTGCACATAGTGCGAGGTTGCCAGTGAATCGCAGGACACACATAGACAAAAACACACACACACACACACACACACACGCAAACTGCATACAGGAAGATCCCAGAAATCGAACCTGGGACCTTTGTGCTGTGAGACGACCGTGCTAACCACTATTCCACCGCGCTGCCCCAACCGTTATACTGTCTATGCAATTAATTAAATATCATATCAAAAGAATTATAAAGGTAACAATAAAGAAGGACTGTTTGTGATTTGAGTTTGATTTGAGTGTGATTTGGACTCTGGGGATTCATTGTCCATCCTGGTTTAACATGTTCATTGTGATGGTATGTTATTAAGTCTAATACTTTTTCCCTCTTACATAAAACATAAAATATATTATCCAACATTCATTCATTCATTCATCTTCTTACCCGCTTATTCCCGAATCCAGGGTCACGGGGGTCTGCTGCGCCTATC
>JAOTRA010000006.1:1067924-1080910 GCA_026260255.1 Pseudolaguvia tuberculata | reverse complement strand
CACACACACACACACACACACACACACACACACACACACACACACACACACACACACACACACACAATTTAGAATCGCCAATCAGCCTAATTTACATATTTTTGAATTGCAAACAGAGCATGCAAACTCAGAAAGGGAATCGTACTCCCTTGCCCGGGAATTGAGCCCAGGACCTTCTTCTATTCTATTCTATTCTATTCTATTCTATTCTATTCTATTCTCTATAGCTATCATATGCAGAAAATTAGATATTACTCAAGATTTGACTTCTAAATTTAATATATTTTCTTGTTTGGTGAAATTCATGATTAACTCTTCCATCTTTTTCCATTTCTATAGACACACATTCGATATTACACACCTAAACATTTGTAATATCACATGTATTACACATGATTTTGTAACAGTCTAGATATTTTTCTGTATGCATCTTTTTTTGTGTGAGCAATAAAAGCACCAGAGTGTTTTTGCCAAAACCATCTGCGGTGAAGCTGTGACAGATGGCTATTTGCAGTTCGAGTCTGCAGATTGGACTCACCGGGACGGTGTGTGATGATCTCGCAGAAGCTCTGGGAAAAAGACCGTTCTCTGCTGTCAGCAACACACAGCGAGATTTCTCATAACCTGCAACACAAAGCCAGACTGATTAAAATTACAACTGTATTACAATTATCTGCAGGCCCTAAATTCCTCTATTTAATAAACAGAGATCAAAAAGATATACTTTTTCTTTAAGCATCCACATACGAAAGAGAAAATAACACACCAAATTTTTATATTGTAGCACTAGGTACAATGCAAATAAACAGTTACAGTTTGGCAGACACTCTTATCCAGAGCGACTTACATTTGGTCTCTTTTTTACAACTGAACAATTGTGGGTTAAAGGCCTTGCCCCCAGTGGTTGCTTGGTGGAGGTGGGAATTGAACCCCGATCTTTCTGGTATTAGTCCAACACCTTAACCACTAGGCTACCATGTTCCACCTATTTCTGACCTACTAATTGAAGATTCCTTATATTGTATTATAGATATTTTCCACCATTTTTAATACGACTGAGGTATGAAATGAGAGAGATAGAAAGAGAGATAGGTAGGACGAGAAAGGAACTGAGGTGGAAGACGGACTTAGGTCTTCAGAGCACAACAACTTATGCCTACAAGTCAATAAGTACTGATATTTATGCAGTCAGAATCTCTGCAAATGTTGACTTATCATTGGTGCTTTTATCAGTGTGATAAAACATTTATAACCTATAAGAAAGCCAGAGGCAACATTGTTGAAAAAATACTGACGATATTATTTTTTAAAAAAAAAACCCTCAAGCCCACAAGGAGCTAGTTCTTACAAATACAATATGATATTCTATCCTATCAGACGAGAATTTACAAAAGACAGAACCATCAGGATTGCCTGTCGCCGGCAGCTCCTCATCTTCAGATATATCATCTCAGTTCATAATTGGACCCAAATAGATTAATCAAACACTTATTTGTTCTGTTGGTGCTAAAATGTGTTCTAAAATGTCTGATGTAACATTTGTATGTTAAATATGGGATACAGATGCTTTGAATTTGACTGCCACTTGATTCTTGACTGAACTTCTGGCTTGCATGACTTGCACATCTCCCAAATTTCTGACCAAAACTATATAAAAATAAGGATTTTAAAAGCACTTCCTTAAAATTCCCTAAAAGAAACAAAAAATCAAATCTATACTTTAGCACGATTCCTATATCAGATAATCTAATCTGTGTTTGTATCTGTTTTAGAACACACTAAATATTCCATTTGAAACATCTATTCGGACCCATTAGTGTTTAGCTGGGACTCCCCAGGGACAGTAAGTGCATTATGAGTAAACTTTCTGATTTACCTGGATTCTATAGGTCAGAATCTACAAATTGATTAGCAGCATCTTATAGCCAATGTAGATAAAAACTACTAACAGGAAAACAAATAGTTTTCAGAGTTCCTTCTTCAATTAGTGTTTGGAAAGTATTTGAAAATGCTTTCTACAGTATGTTAATCGTCTCATACAATTGTAGTAATGAGTAGAATGTGAGGCTACATATGTCAGAAATAATTATTATAGGTATGTAATTCAAGAAATGGAGGTTGCTTTCATCGTAAAATTCTACAAAAGAAACAAGAATAGAATCTGGTCAGAGGTGAAGAAAAAGAATAACGCTTTGAGTACTATACTATTTCCACACCATTCGTCTGTTTGTGCAGTCATCTTACCCTTCGGATGATGTACATGGTTAAAAGTTTGATGTATACTATAGAGATTTGAATAAAGGTATGTCCAAAAAAGATTGATTTAATTAATAGACATTTCTAGAGCCACACATAAGTATGAGTAAGCACTTCTGCATACACAGCTGATGCGCAGCAATCAATGGGTTAAATCTGTTTTAGTCAGCACTCTCATTCATTTTGCTCTACAGTGCTTACTCGTTGTACTTCTTTCTAATTGCTGTAGGTTAAAGCCAAACTTTCTCAACTCGTCAAGCATATCAATAATATATAATCAAACTGAAATTGCCCAATAATCGAACCCAGGAATTTCTTGGTGTAAAGCAACCTTGCTAACCACTACACCACTGTTCCGCCCTGCTGTTCTGCTTCAGTAAATTCTGATTCATGGTAAATTCTGCTACATTTTCACTGTATTATATAATTTATAATATAATACTTATATTTACAATAGTAGTATTTATTGTAGATTCACATTATTTAGGTCAAACTAAAGTAAACCCAGATGAAAACCTCACCTGAATATCAGCTCAGTTCATCATAAGCTGATAAATTCTAATGAAACTGTATCCTGCTGCATATTTTGCCAGCATTTATATTTATTCTATTGTTTTTGCCCGTAAAGCATTTAAAAAACATATTTGTGAGATTATTTTGTAATGCATACACCAGCCTCAGGAATACTAAAAACGAGGAATTGTGTCATGATTATAAAGTGTGAAGCATATGAAAGTGTTAGTAATTCAAATGTAGAGAGATAAAATTAAACATTAATACAAATTGGTATATTATGGGAAGTGGTAGTTATAATACTGGGTTACTAAAAGAAAATCTAGAGTTTTATGGGGTTCAGCATTGTTAAGGCAGCATCGAAACAAATAAAAGCTGAAACAAATAAAAATTTGCTGGTTTGATAATATGTATCTCTAGGATTTGTATTAAAATCTTGATAACATTGTGCATTATTTTATAAACAGAAATACCAAAATAATTTTTAGATTTCATTAGTAAAGAACATTTGGAGTGTGAATTCTGAAATGTGTAATATGACTAAATAATATAAACATTGTCTTGATTTCTTTGATTTCTCCACTTTGGATTATAGTTTCAAGTTTATATTATGTATTACCTACATTTATTGCTTCATTAGTATTGCAAGATTCAAAACCCATCCTTGTGCTAGTAAACTAGGCCAAAGAGTAAAAATAGCAACAGGAATATTTTGTTAAAACCAACTCTTATTTTCCACATGTACACACATTAACTCAAAAGATTATGCAATTGATTAATATAGAAATAAAAAAAAAAAAACAATGTCCTTTCTATTTCCAAGCGAATAAATAATATAATTTAAACTAAATCCTCATCTGAGAATCTTGTACTGACCTTGTGTTGGCTCTCAAATGATGTCAGCTTTTGGAAGTCAGTATGGTAAGACTGATGGGATGAACTTAGTTTGTTAGCTTGTGCATGCAGTCTAGAGGCAGATAGAGAGAGAGAGAGAGAGAGAGAGAGAGAGAGAGAGAGAGAGAGAGAGAGAGAAAGAGATAGAGAGATAGAGAGATAGAGAGAGAGAGAGAGAGCAAATGAAGCCTATGTGAAG
This sequence comes from Pseudolaguvia tuberculata, assembly GCA_026260255.1. Classification (NCBI taxonomy): domain Eukaryota; kingdom Metazoa; phylum Chordata; class Actinopteri; order Siluriformes; family Sisoridae; genus Pseudolaguvia; species Pseudolaguvia tuberculata. The sequence goes on along the minus strand of JAOTRA010000006.1, from coordinate 1,077,048 downwards.
TTAGTGATGTTTAGGGAAGTTGTAAAAGACGCGACTGCCCAAGAATGGGGGAGAAAAGTGCTAGTAGAATGCAATGTCCTGTGTTGGACAGAGTTAGAGAAAGAATCATAGAGCAGACGAAAGGTCAAGTGGGAAAAAAATGCTGTTTATTTGACTAGTTTAACAATACAAGGGAAAAGAAAAAAATTGTGTAGTAAATAGTGAGAAATACAGTCATTATAGAAGTCATTGTTGTTGTTGTTGTAGTAGTTGTTTAAAAAAAAGGAAAAGTGAAAGGAAACAGTTAAAAAAGTTACCTTGAGGTTTTACAAAAATACAGAAGAATCTTAGAAAGCACAGCTGTGTCACATGGCTGTAGCTTAAAGGTTGAATGTTCACATATACATGGGTTTGAAAAACAGGTTGGCAGAAAGATGCTGAGCAACTGGGCAGTAGAATAAATTCATATTACTTAAGGTTTGATGAGAGATTCAAAAATATTACTAGTTTTGATTGAATGAAATAATTAGAGAGGAACATTCTTGAAACCAGTTAACATCAGACTTAACACACTTTTAAGAAAAGTCACTTTTCATTCAAATAAAAATATATGACCCTTATATTGTTGTAATCACCTCTCCTAACTGTGTCTTTTATGTGTTTTAAGTTTTGCCACAAATGTAAGGACATACTATTGTCCAGGAAGTTTTTTTTTCTTCTTTACTGAATCTAAGGAACCCAAACACTTGATAATTAACTTCATCCCAGACCACCTTATCCAATATTACTATTTTGGCTGAAAATCCACAAAACTCAGTTTAAAGAAAAGCCTTTCCATAGGTGTGGAAGTTCTTACAGGAGTAAGTGTGAGGTTAAATCTGGCCATAAACAAAACAGTAAGATCCCTTTATCATCTTTGCTGACCCCAGAGGGATAAAAACACGTATAATGGTCAAACTTTTGTCTATATAGTGTATTTTTTTAAAAATAGTTATAGATAAAAAGCTACAATATATATTTCATTCTTGCTCATTCTCACATAAAAGTCTTCTTAAGCTACCTTTAAGACAAACAATAAATATTGTACAGTACAGCACTACTCATAGCAGCAATAATAATTACATACAAGTTAGAACCTAAATGAAACCTTAATAAATGTTACATTTGCCTGCAATATGTAATATTAAATATTACAAGCATTTCCATTTGTGCACTGATTGCATAATCATTCTGATTCAATGTTTTTTTAAATAATATATTTGTGAATCATTACAGATTGTTGAGCAAATATTGATGATAACAGGTATTGTTAAAACCACTAACTGAGCAGATATTTTGATCAAAGAGAACCAACCAAAAAAACCCCCAAAAAACTAATTGGGTATGACATATACCCAATATACACCTATTACTTCATCTCAAAGAACTAAATTTAATTTTGTACATAAACTGGTCAAATATTGACACAATACAAATGCAGCATCCGTCTTTTATAAACTAAAATTAAAAGCATTAAAATGTATCATAAATCGAGTATTTTAACATAGAAGCAACTTCATATCGATATATACTGTATTTTGGAAAACAACAAAATTGTTTTAATTTCTCTCTTTACCCTTTTTTTGCGCCATAGGAGCAAATCAATCCCTTTTTTTTTTTTTTTTTTTTTTGCAATTTCTCTACTATTGAATAGAAACACAGCTGATGATGGACACAGCAAAACCTTGATTATTAATAAATAAAATACAAATAAATTAAATAGTAAAGTCCAAAGCCAAATATTTTTTTGACATTAAAAACTGTCTTAAAATTAATTCTGGAAATACATATTGAACATTTAAGCTTTTTTTAAAGATTCATTTCTATATATTCACTGTTTACCCAGAGTCATACTAAGCTATGGATCAATTCTCTGGACTGAAAGAACGATAACAGGAAATGCCAGAAAGGTGCTAGACCCTGTCACTCTATAATGTTGTTTACTGCAGAAACTGCTTGGTGGTGTCTTTTATTAGACTGTAGGGCCAGAACTGCCCTGTAAAGCTTTTTTAATTAATAAGAATCATGGCTTTTCATTGCACTAATATATTTGAGGAAATGGCAGTACCTAGCACTTTGGCTCAAATCCAAAGATTGTCATATAGTACATACTCAATGTCATGAGTATTTATTTAGTACTTAGTGACCGTTACATTCAACAAAAACGATCCAAAAGCAATAGCAGAAATAAAATTATCCCATACAACCATAGTCTGAAAAATCTATGAATACGAATGTCTGGATCGCAGTGAGGCGAATCCTGTCTTTACCTTAAAAAAATAACCAGCCTTTGTAAACAGTAGAGAATCAAAAACTAGTCCAGCCTATGATGGTGAAGGTCCACTCTGTCAGTAAGGCCACCAAGCAAGATAAGAAATAGGAAATTTACAGAACTGCTATTTTAAAATTGTTGGACCATATAAAACTTGTGTGATGAATCAGATGCACTTCCATAAATGAGTCAACCTATGCTACCTCATTTCATAAAGTTATATAAAAGTATCAAGGGTTGACTGAACTACCTTGGTGAGTTTATGCTGATGTTAATATTCTGGGTACTCTCTTCTGTGGGCTTCTTAACCTTACGGATTTCATATAAACCTTTCGTCAATAGATTTAGAATTATTATTATTTAAAATGTTTGCCCCAAAACTTATGACACAAGCTATGCTATTTTCTAGCCCAAACTTCATTTTTCTTTGAATCACACTCCTTCAAAATCCTGCTCTTTGTCCTGAGACCTGGCAAGAGAGAGCCAGTCATTTTGAGGAAAGTAGATTAGAGAAGACCAGAGAAGAGAATGTGCTTTTCTGATGTCAGAGAAGTGAAGGTGTTGTTAGTAACAAGGTGAAACTTTTTGCTTTTCTTTTAGTTTGAAAGTGGACAGAGACTTGGTGCTCTGGAAAAAGAGACATTTTGTGAGAAGTGGAAGAAATATGGTCACATGACAGTACAGCACTGGCAGCGTTTTTTCTTTTCGATACCTGTGGGCGGTGGCTCCATGGAGGAACTTTCATCTTGACCTTCGGAAGAAAGTTCGGTGGCCTCGGACACCGGCCGTCCTGAGACGAGATCGGCTGCATTGCCGTCCACGGTGGAGATGTCTGTGACTGTCTTCTCACGTAAAGATTTTTCATCATCCTCATCGATCAGAACAATCTCTGCTTTGATGGTACCATCAAAACCCAGCAGCTTCTTCGTCTCTTCGTCATCGTCCACACTGTGGTAGCCCATGAAGATCATAGTGACAGGCTTGTCGGCCGTGGCCTCAGGTGCCTCAATCACTTCCTCATCAAAGCTTTGGCATACTTGTGGATCATCCTTGTCATCTTGAAGTCGTGGTTGTGTCTTCATTTCATCCTCATGACGGTGATCCTCTTCCACAATATGTAGCTCAGTAGGTATGACACCCTTCTCCCTGATCTCAGGCTCACTTGTCATGATTGTGACACACTTGCCGTCAGGTCTGTGGCGTGCGTGACCCGCACGCTGTATTAGTTCCTCCACCTCGTTCGAGCTCCAGGGGTGGACACCATTTTCCATTGTAGTGGAGCTTCCAGAATGCACCTCGTAGATCACCTTTCGTCCATCATCATAGACCTTGACACCGCGTTGGTAAGCATCCTCGGGATTGATACGTGAAGTAGACAAGATCTTTGTATCACCTGTCTTGTGGTCCTTTTCAACGCTGACCTCCATGGCGTATAATGCTTTAGACATAGGGAAAGTGCAGAGGGGTGGCTGGGTTAATATTTTTATAGTGACTGAACATGCATTACTTCAGTGTAGCAAGCGGTTATGTCATTAATATATACCAGTTCTATTAGAATTAGAAATTAATATAGAGTTTGAAAAGTTTTAAAATATGTCAAGCCAAAATCAGAAAATTATATAATTTTTATTTTGGAATAAAATGAGAATAAATTGACTATGTACTGTAGTTGTATATGATTATAAAATAAAGAATAAAAACAAAGAAAATATTTTTATAATTAAAAGTAAGATTGTAAAAAAACATCACTAATATTAGTAATAATAGTACCACTGCTCCCGTTAAGGGTTCGCCACAGCGGATCCCTCCTGTGATTTATCCAGGCTTGGGACCGGCACTAAGGATGTACTGGCTTGTGCAACCCCAATGGCTGGCTTTTTATGGGCAATTTAGATATTTTTGGACTGTAGGAGTAAAGCGGAGTAAACATGAAAACTCCGCACAGAATGATCGAACCTTGGACCTTCTTGTTGTGAGGCGACCGTGCTAATCATTACGCCACCGTACTACTACTACTACTACTACTACTACTACTAATAATTCATTCATTCATTCATTCATTTTTTTCTATCTTATTCCCTAATTCGGGGTCACGGGGGTCTGCTGGTGCCTACCCCAGCTCACGACAGTACACCTCGGACAACCATTCACACACATTCACTCATATGGACAATTTAGAATCACCAATCGACCCTAATCTGCATGTTTTTGGACTGTGGGAGGAAACCGGAGTACCCGGAGGAAACCCATGCAAGCGCAGGGAGAACATACAAACTTTGCACAGAAAGATCCCGGCCCGGGAATTGAACCTGGGACCTTCTTGTTGTGAGGTGACGTGCTATTCACTACGCCACCGCGCCGTCCCCAATAATAATAATAATAATAATAATAATAATAATAATAATAATAATAATAATAATAATCAGTATTATTATTAATATTGTAAATTTTTTTACTACAGACCACATCTGGAACACAAAACAATGTATTTTGTATAAATCTATAAAATATGCGTTGTCTTTCCAAAATGCACCTTTTTACCCGCAGCTGTATGTCACATGTTTAAAACTTTTCATCAACTTTTTTTTTATAATAAAACCACATTTTAATCTTGATAACTCTGATAAATTACTTCCCGAGAATTTTTGGGTACGACATATACCCTATACACACCTCACCACCACTGCCCCTCTTTATTACATGAAAAAATACCATAATATACGTTAGGATTTCCTACTAAAATGTACTATAGAACTGATAAACTGTAGAAAAATTGTAAATATGTCACAAACTACTAGAATACCATTAAATAACATAAATTATAATATATTCATGTGTTAGTATTAACAAGTATAGTAGAATTACCAGAACAAATGAGTACATTGATGTAGTTTCTCTGATATATTTACTACAGTAATATTCACAAACATGACCATATTTATTACAGAAAATCGGATTATATGTTCTGTAGCAAAAATACTCTACTGGACTTTATCATTTGTCAGATTAGGCACACCCATAACCAAGCACCTACCAGGTTTTCTTAAGTGTTGCCGATCCCCGGAAGCAGTGGACAAAGTTTGGGCATTCGACACGGTGAGACTGGGAATCTGGGAAGAGGTTGGGTTCAGAACATCTGTTAAGCACAGAGAAAAAAAAAAGAATCAATGTTTTCGAAATGTCCTAAACACTCCCTTTTCCCGTTTCTGAGGGTTTGTGCTTTTTCCTCGTTCTGCCTCTTCCCTCCTGCTGTGTTGATTAGGTATCTCATCCTCTCTGGTTCTCTCATTTCTCGTTATTTCTCTATTCTTTATTCAGTGCTTGGACAGCGAAAACTGAGAGTGTGTTTCAAAGTGATAGAATTCTCCTGTTGCTGCTGCTGCTGCTGCATTGTAGGAATTTTCTGTGACGGCAGTGGCTTATTGTAAACAAAGTTCAGAGTTAATGACTTGTGTGTGGAGTACACTAGTACAATAGTCTAGCTGAGGTAAGAGGGAAATAAGCCAAGAGGAACATGGGCAGCAGAAAGTGTTACACAATCACAGTAAAATTGACTTTTATTTGGATATGATGTGCAACAGGGAAAATAATAATAAATTATTAATGCATATTATAGCATATACAGTATATCAGATTTGCCTACAGAGCAGGATTCCTAAAGAGCTGTTCTTCTTTGTACCAGATCTAATTTTGTCATTTTTTTTGCTTAAAACTCCCTTAAAGAAATAAGCTGGTGAGTGCTTTAGGTTTGCTTCATTCATTCATTCATTCATTCATTCATTCATTCATTCATTCATTCATTCATTCATTCATTCATTTATCTTCTTGTTTGCTTATTCCCTAATTCGGGGCACATAGGGCAAGAGGCATGGGTACACCCTGGACGGGTCTATCTCAGGGCAATACATAGACAAACAACCATTCACACACACATTCACTCCTATAGACAATTTACAATCACCAATCTGCATGTTTTTGGACTGTGGAAGGAAACCGGAGTACCCGGAGGAAACCCACTTAAGAACATACAAAGTCAGCACAGAAAGATCCCCGACCTGGGATTCGAACTCGAGAAATTCTTGTTGTGAGGTGACCGTGCTATCCACTTTGCCACAGCGTTTGCTACATAATTCCTTTAATTAAGTTCTGGATAAATGAATATAATAGACACATACCTCCATCTTGGTTCTGCAGACTCTGCAAATATAAAACACAAAAGAATGGCTAAGTTTTGATGGTACAAAACAGATGGATAGCAAACTATGTGACTTGGAGCTTTGATTATGGCCTTGATGGAAAAAATACTTCTGTTCTGTCTCAAGCTGAGTAAAGATGACCACATATTTTATTGTGACTTTCAATTGCATTGTCCTTTATATGTCTGTGGGCGGATTTTATGCCGTGATAGAATAAAATCTCGGGTTTGCAAAAAGTAAAAGATTTACATATATATTTACAGTTACAGTTTGGCATTTGGCAGACGCTCTTATCCAGAGCGACTTACATTTGATCTCTTTTTTTTTTTTTTTACAACTGAGCAATTGTGGGTTAAGGGCCTTGCTCAAGAGCCCACGGTGGTTGTTTGGTGGAGGTGTTAAACGAACCCCGGTTTTTCTGGTGTTAGTCCAACACCTTAACCGCTAGGCTACCACTTCCCTAACCACTAGGCTACCACCTCCAAATAACATTTATTATTTACAGCATATTTCAGACATATACAGTATGTGTGGTCATGTTTAATATTCTTCTGATGTAGGAATGAATGAATTGAATTATTATTATGTATTATTATGTATTGTTTCTATATGATGTCTTACTTTCTGTAGATCTTCAATAGAGCTCTCTGTTTCACGTAGTCTCTCTCGAAGCACTTGCTCTTTGGCTGAAATTTGTAATTCTTCATTCTCAAGAAAAAGAATTTCAGCTTCTAGTCTATAATAAACACACAACAGACTCATCTGTTACAAACATTAATGCAAACAACATGCAGTATGCGGCACATAAAGCATGTTAATGATTAGACAGTGCAGCCATACAAATGGTTTTTGCACTAAATATTTTATTTTTTGTACTAAATAATTTACAGCTACAAAAACTGGGTTAAAATTGCTTATAGGAGTGAATGTGTGTGTGAATGGTTGTTCGTCTATGTGTTGCCCCATGATGCACTGGCGAACTACCCAGGCTGTACTTCCGCCTCTCGCACTATGTGCACTGGGATAGGCTCCAGCAGACCTCCGTGACCCCGAATTAGGGAATAAGCTGGTAAGAAGATGAATGAATGAATGAATGCATATACTACACATAACTACCAGAAACCAGTGGCAGAGCATTCATTCATTCATTCATTCATTCATTCATTCATTCATTCATTAATCTTCCTACCCGCTTATTCCCGAATTCGGGGTCATGGGAGTCTGCTGCGCCTATCCCAGTACACATAGGGCGAGAGGCGGGGGTACACCCTGGACAAGTCGCCAGTCCATCTCAGGGCAGTGGCAGAGTTGCTTATTAAAATCCAATAATATTTATTATATTATATTAACATTTCATTTATTTAAACCAAATAACAGTGTAAGGACTATGCCCTTGGAGGACCGCCTGCAGAGGGCGCCCTCGCCCGAATTCTAGTGATCCATCCCACGGTGGCCATTTTGGGCGTGGTCCGCCTATATAAGCAGGTGGCTTTCAAGGGCTTATTGCGAAGTATTGTTGCCCTAGGCCTTGCTAAGCGTTCCTGTGTATCTATGTTTAAGACTTCTGGATTTATTGACCTCTTTCTGTGTTCTGACTACTCTTTGGATTGCCCTTTCTGGATTTGTTTGCCCTCCTCTTTCCCCCTTCCGAATAAACCTGATTTATACCGCATTATGGATTCTTCATCCTTGCCTACAGCACGTACGTTACAAACAGCATGAAATTGATGTCTTTGCTATATTATGTATTCCCTTCCTTCAACCATGTTCATTAAATGTGCAGCAAAACTGAGACTAAAATATACACTGCCACATTCCTCATTCAAGTGTTTGGTATGCTGAAGCAGTCCGTCCTCACCTTCAGAACCAAACCCCCCCTCAGGCAATATTCTAGCAGCATGAAGTGCAATAAAGGACCACGAATACAAAAAGCTACTCATAGTGAATAGAGTCAGATTATGGTGCCTTAAAACTGTACCTTTATTTTGTCATTCACCAGGTTTATACTATTTAGGGTCATAATAAAGATCCTACGATATGGGAATAGTTGTGGGGTTGAATAGAACACTAACATGCTCAGTCTGTTTAGACTAAATCTTGGAGTGAATTGTGTGTAAATGTAAAAGTGGATCTAAAAAAAATGAATGAGTGAATGAATGAATGAATGAATTTCCACATAAAAAAAAGATAATGGATGTAACCACATTGTCTTCCTTGAAATGATAGTTCTCCATTATCCTTCTAGATATAAATAATATTAACCACTTTTAGTTGTTTTATCTCTCTAGATATTTTTCTTTGCTTGGTTCATGTCAATAAATCGAAAGATAAACAGGTTGTTAAAGAAAGGAAAAGGTATTAGATTCAGAAGATATTCCTTTAGGATTAACTTTCTGGGCCCTGCAATGGACTGGCGACCCGTCCTGGGTGTACCCTTGCCTCTCGCCCTATATGAGCTGGGATAGGCACCAGCAGACCTCCGTGACCTTGAATTAGGGAATAAGCGGGTAAGAAGATGAATGAATGAATGAATATAAGATTAATCATCAGCCATCTATAACAATTATTCATTCATTCATTCATCTTCTTACCCGCTTATTCCCGAATCCGGGGTCACGGGGGTCTGCTGCGCCTATCC
>JAOTRA010000006.1:1020273-1032440 GCA_026260255.1 Pseudolaguvia tuberculata | reverse complement strand
CTCCAAAACATCCTACATGCGCCGTCCCTCTAATAAACCCATTTCTAATCCTGTTCATCCTTGTCACACCCAATGAAAATCTCAGCATCGACAATGTTACAATAATGACCATACAAAACCATATATCACACCACGGGGTATGTATCACTATAACAGGGCAGTTAATACCAGTGTTTTGTTCACCATTTCATCTTCTGTATCTTATATTATATCTCTTTGGTTAGTTGTATGCTGGTAAAGAAAAATGGCATAATATATAATATATGTGCTAACGTCCAGATTTTTTATTTTACAATACAAAGCCTGACGCTGATGAAACAAGCTTTGAACCAAAAATTAAAACCAAAAAACAGACCTACAAAGCATGCAGCTAATTTTTTAACTAACGTGAAATTCATTGTTGAATTTATTTATACAATAATACTGACGTAAAGAAAACATCAGACATCCAGATACTAATATATACATAAGACAACATTGATTCATTCATCTTCTAACCATCTTCTAATTCCTTAATTCACGGTAATGCAGGTCTGATTGAGCATATCCCAGCGCACAGAGGGCAAATGGCAGAAGTATGGCCTGGACAGTCCATCACAGGGTCACACATAGACAAACATGACACACATTCACTCCTATGGTCAATTTTGAATTACCAATCAACCTAATGTACATGTTCTTGAACTGTGGGAGAAAACTAGAGTACACAGGGAAAACCCATGCAAGTGCAAGGAGAACATGCAAACTCTGTACAGAAAGACCCCTTGCCTGTGAATCAAACCTAGGAAATTTTGCTATGAGGCAACCATGCTAACCACTCTACAACCGAACCACCAGAAGGTAATGTAAGATAAGATAAGGTAAGATGCCCCCATGGAAGAGAGATGATATAGAAGGACGGTGAGAAGGGGGGAATCATAAAACCTCAATAAACGAGGTAGAGAAATAAGAGGGAGCCAATTGTGACGTTAGTAACACGCTAGGTCATGTATATCTTTAAAGATAAGCAGTTAAACGTAATACAATAGGTGACTGGTAGTCAATGCAGAAAGAATAGGGGAGAGTGAAAATACCAGTTTTGAATATTGTGTAATTTAGCATCGGAGGTAGCTGGTAAGCAATTAAAAGGACATTACGGAGACGAGATGAAACAAAAACATGGACAGAAAGGTTCGGCATCATTGCCGCATCGGTGCTGGACAATTCGGCATAAGTAAAAGAATGCTAATTTAGAGTTAATGAGACTGAAATGAAAAAGTCATGGAGTCAAACCCTTTATTTAAAGAGTTCTTACAATACTACATTGCCCTGCAAACTGGGAACTTTGGTAGTTAATTATGAATATATTATTGCACGACATGCAATCAGCATAAAAATGGTAGCTAAAGTAATGTAGTATTTGGGTCAGTGGTAAAATCGAAATAATAAAAAGCAAAGGTTTATGAATAGAACCCTGGAGGATGCCTTTGGAGGATCTATAATCCTGAGGGAAAAGTGTCCTATATGTAGGATAGTTAGAAAAGAGATCTACCAGACAAACAAATCACGAGATATGGTTCTGACAATAGAGTTATGGTGAAGTAGCAGACAAGTAGCTATAGTACTTTCCAATAATTTAGCAATAAATGGAAAATTGGAAATGGGACGATAATTGGATAAAACATTGGGATCGATTTAATGTCAGAAATGTTTTTAGTGGTTCGTAAAATACATTAACAACAATAAATGGTTTAAAAAGACTCTTTTGTAAAACCAATATTTAGTTCGGTTGTCAACTCTTATATACACTATACTGCTAAAAGTTTGTGGTCACCTGACTAGCAGGTCTATATATGGTTTCTCTCCAAACTACAAATATGGAAGCCCACTGATGTCCAGAACGTTTTTGTATGTTGTAGCATTACATTATTTAGTCCCTGGAACTAAGAGACTCCAACACTGTTCAAGCATGACAATGACCCTGAGAACCAAACCCCTTGACCTCAATTATCACATGCTGGGTTATTATTAGATTGAAGAAAATCCAAAGTCCTGATCTTACCACCATTGAACACTTTTGGGTCACACTAATCTCACTAATACTTTTGGAGCTGCATCAAGAGAGATCTCTTATTCAACCTTCACATTGGACTGGAAAGTCTTACTAGAAGAGTGAAGCTTCATCAAGTAGCAAAATGGGAATAAATCTTGAATAAGATGTTTGATATCACACATGTATGTGATGCTCAGGTGACCACAAACTCCTGCCAATAGCATGTTTATGAAACCCTGAGAATTTGTTTTGCAAGCTTATTATCTGGTTGCATATTTTTGAGGGGGGTCGGTTTTTGTTATGGTGCAACCATAACCATTGTATTTCTCCCTATGTTGGTTATCTATCTACAAGTGCTCTGGTTTCCTCCACATGAGACTGCATGTCTGAGTGTGTGTAGGATGTGTTATCACCCCATTCATGATGTTAGAAAATGGATTGATTTTTCCTGTTTATTTTCTTCTACTCAGTCCAAAGACATATGATCAATGGTGATTGGCATATCTAAATCATTTGGAGTGTATGCTATTGTCTTCTGCAGTCGATGGATCGACTCTAGGCTCCTCACAATCTCTTGTAACATAAGCAGCTCAGAAATGTAATGTGTTCATTTTCTTTTGTTATTGTTGGTGTGCAGATCTTCATCGGCGAGATCTCGATGTACATTATGAAATCCACCAGAGAGGCTCTCATCGCTCAGGAGAAGATGATCGTGACTGGCGACTGCTGCTACCTAAATCCGCTCATCCGCAGAATTGTCAGATTTATCGGTAAGCTTCTTTTTTTGCAATAGGATTTGATGAGCTCCTTCTGAAAACTCACCCTGAGGCAACAAAGCACTGGTCAGCCTGAGGGCAGGAAGGAAAGAAAGATGTGACCTTTCTTGTCATGCTGTTTTTTAAATCCAGGGTAGGACTTCCATGCTTCTGAAAGGCTTTACAGAATTGTAAGATGTTCCACGAGAAGAAGTGAACACTGACAGAAACATATTTCACATTAATATTATGTCATTTTTAAAAGAGAAATATTGATAATATAGTGTAATACTAGTTAATAAAAGTTTAATGACATGGTCTAGTTTGCTTTTACTTGACAAATATTGGTAGGTGGTTTTAGTTGTGGCTTCACCCCTATCCATTTTGGGTCTGATGGGGAGAACTTATTCCTAAAGTGTCATTGGACACTTTGCATAATGCATAATTCAGCAGACAGTCTGATAATTATGTCCACTGAGACTTGGTATTGCAACAATATGCACCATTGTATTCATTTCTTTTCTCTGTATGCGCTTAGACACAGGGAACAGCCAAGCACTTTCTATGTGTTTCTTTCTTTCTCCAAAGGTCCTAGTCCTCACTTATCTTCTAGCTCAATGGTGTTTGATAATTGTAGATATCAAAAAAATGATACTACTAGTATCACATCTTTTATGCGCCATTGATCCGTTTTATGCTGCATCTTCAGTCGTGAGCAGGTCATGCTGTTGTTTCATGCCGGAGGCAGATATCTTATGTACCATATCTTTGTACCAGAAGAGTGGAGCAAATGCCAGCTAGCTATCTGAAAGAGTGACATCAACATCAGGACCCGATCAGGACTGTTCCAACCTTGTTTCCCAGCAGGTTTATTGCTACTTAAAATAACTGAGTCCTGCACAGCAACTGAGGTTCCTGCCCTTGAACCCGGTGGTGGTTCTAGGGTCTCTTTACTTAAGGAGGGGCATACTTAGATATTAGGCTATTATACAAGGTTCTGGGCTACCCTATGAGGATAGATGATGCAGGTTTCTCAGTACATGCCTACTATACTGTACCAATCAACTGTAGAATAGAAATTCCTAGAATCTTGTTTAGCTGTGTTGCTGATGAGCTGATTGGGAGAAGTAAGATTCAAATGAATGTGCTGGCATTTTCCCTTTGCAGGTGTGTTTGCCTTTGGCCTGCTTGCGACAGACATATTTGTAAATGCTGGGCAGGTGGTGACAGGCAGCCTGGCACCGTATTTCCTTACTGTCTGCCAGCCTAATTACACAGGCAACGAGTGCCGCCTCAGTCACCAGTTCATCTCCAATGGCAACATCTGCACAGGGAACCGGGTGGTGGTAGAGCGAGCCAGGAGATCCTTTCCGTCCAAAGACGCCACGCTTAGCGTCTACTCGGCCGTCTATGTCACTGTAAGTGAGTCTCATGTTACTAATGATTCCGATTGATTAAATCTGATGTATTAAATTTAGTTAATTAGTTGGGAATTAAGAGCAGCCATGATGGTAGTTTCAGCTGCAAGGTTTGATTAAAAGACACGTGCTTTATTGTTATTGTGTGTATAGTGACAATTTATCACAATAAATTAGAAAGTGTCACTGTTTAAAGTCTTGGCTTTTTCCCTTAATACAAGATTTAGAAATTGAAGGTGATGATTAATAAGAAATTAGGAAAAGAGTCTAGAGTGGCAACAATTCTGGGTAGTGGCGGCTCAATGGGTAAGGTGCTGAGTTGTTGATCGGAAGACCAGGAAGACCTGGGTTCAAGCCCCACCACTGCCAAGAAAGACTTGGGCTCAAGTCTGCCAAGTTGGGTTGGGTCTTTGCAAGACCCTTAACCCTTCCTGCTCCAGGGGTGCTGTACAATAGCTGACCCTACACTCGGACCCCCAACTTACTAAGATGAGTTATGCAAAATTTCTCTCATGGTATCAGTAATGTATTAAATAAATAAATAAAATAGATTTTTTAAATAAATTTACTGAGAGTTAAAATTAGTTATTGTGAGGTTCCAATGTAGCAAACATTAACAAACACCACTGGGAACCTTGTTGAGCTAAATATTTGATACTAAGTTATTTGCTGGATATTTTCTTTTGGAAATATATTTTTTCATTTGCTCCCTTATATCAAAATCATCTAGATAAAAAATAAAATAGATCAAATTTGACATAGCTAAGACCCTCTATTGTGACTGCATGTGTGTGTATCTATGAATGTGTGTTTCAGATGTATATCACAAGCACGATCCAAACGAAGAGCAGTCGCCTGGCAAAGCCTGTACTGTGTTTGGGCACGCTGTGTGCTGCGTTTCTTATTGGACTGAAACGGGTCTCGGAATACCGTAATCACTGCTCTGATGTCATTGCTGGCTTCATCCTGGGAGCCTCCATTGCTCTGTTTTTGGTCAGTTTGATGGGGAGACATTAAATGAAATTAAGAAATTTTCTCAGTGTAGAAAAAAAGGATATTTTATCTTATAATCCTTTTTGTCGAGATAGCTGATGATACATTGGCCACCTGAGCCGTGTAAGCATACTATTCCAGATTTAGTCTCCTGTAACAACCTCCACTGCGGTGGTGTAGTGGTTAGCACGGTCGCCTCACAACAAGAAGGTTCTGGGCCGGGGATCTTTCTGTGCAGAGTTTGCAGGCTTGCGTGGGTTTCCTCTGGGAACTTCGGAACAGTGTAGACGTCTCTTAGTTTCATTGAAGGATAAATAAAATGCTATAACATACAAATGTAATGTCATCGACCACATATGGAGATGATGGTTAGGTGACCACAAACTTTTGGTAATAACCTGTATGATATAGCATAAAATTTATACCAACACTGTTCCAGTTCAAAAACATGCAGATGAGGTGGATTGGTGATTGTAAATTGTCCATAGGAGTGAATGTGTGTGTGAATGGTTGTTTGTCTATGTGTTGTCCTGATATGGACTGGCAACCCATCCAGGGTGTTACCCCCGCCTCTCGCCCTATGTGCGCTGGGATAGGCACCAGTAGACTCCGATGACTAGGAATTAAAGAATAAGCGGGTAAGAAGATGAATGAATGAATGAAGAACCTCCACACTTCTGGAAATGTTTTCCACTAGATATTGGAGTGTGACTGTGAGAATCCTTTTCTTGACCCGGAATAGTATTATTGAGTATTAGACACTAATGTTGGGTACGGAGGACTGGGATGCAGACAGTGTTCCAGTTTATCAAAAGGGGTTTAGTAGGATTAAATAAGGGCTTTTACTTACAAATTACTGACTCTTTCTATGGTATCTATAACAAACCATGGAGCTCACCAGGACTTTATAAAGCTTAAGAGCTTTGTGCATAGGGGCATTATGATCCTGAAACAATGTTTGGATTGTTTATTAACGCTACAAACCACAAACATCTAGACACCTCTGTGTTTCCAAATATATGGGAATTTCAGAAAAGTAACATTTACAGACATACAAGTAAGTTGTCTTCCAAATTTCCAAAAATTCATCTCTTATGGTAAAAATAAAAATCCTGATTCATCCTGATTAATTTCTAAAAACAAACATGGGAAGCTAATCCCAAAACCAAATTATGGAACCTGACCACTGTTTTTACTTTGCAGGGTCTGTGTGTGGTTAATAACTTTAAAGGTGTACACTTGACTCCTACCAAACGGAAGGTGGAGGAATATCGCAGTCTTCCGCTTATGACTTTTCCACGTGTCGGGAGCCCGCTGGAGACCCTCAGTGCGCAGGTATATCATGCTTTCAATCATCACCGCTTTGGGACAAAATTTAGCGTAATTGATCTCTGTGAGAATACAGACATTTATTTTATCTGTTCATTCATGCAAGAGTCTTGTTTCACTCATTCATTTCATTCATGTTTATCTCCCATGCATGGTTCATCACTGCAGTTCATTTAAAGCAGCAAGCGCCGGTAAGAAATTCTAATTGAAGAATCCTTTCCAATCCAGACATATTGGAATAATAACATAGCATTATCAGAGCAACTCCACTACCGTTTATCTAAAAGCTTGATCAGAAGGTATTTATTAATTTTTAATCATGGCAGTATCTACAGGGTCTCATACCCTGTGGTGTATACACAGCAATAAGAGACTCTTTCTGTATGGAGACGTCCACATTTGTCAGTTATCTTCAATAGACATAGTTATCTACAATGGAGCACAGCTGCTTACATCAGACACCTAAACATTCATGACACTTATAGATGGAAGTATAGATGGACAGACAGACAGGCATCTCCTTACCCACTTATTCAGTGGGAAATATTGGGGTCTGCTGGAACGTATTCCAATTCACATAGGGCAAGAGGCAGGGGTACACCCTGGACAGGTCGCCTCTCCATCACAGGGTCTTCAGAAACATTTAGGTTAAAATCAAAGTGAACGATGAAAGCACATCACCATAGATAGATAGATAGATAGATAGATAGACAGACAAGCAGACAGACAGATAGATAGAATTGCTTCAGTGATACATCAGTTGTGACATTTATGATTTAGAAGCAGAAATTCTGCTCCTACATTTCTGTACTGCGGGTTGTAATGTTATTAATTCCGACGGCTGAGAGCGAGTGGGTGAATTAGCAGCGCTGCTCTGACACAAAGTGAGATCTCTTTGCACTTGTAATAAATGCTGAAGGACACAAGATCATCACCCAAGTGCGTTTTAGGGGCCAATTGTTACGGGAAGTTCCCAGTAAAATGGAATTGGACGTGTGTGGTAAACCCTGTGAGAGATGTCAGTGCTTCTTATCAGGGCAAACAAGATGGATGATACTGATGATTCAAAAAGAAAGGAGGGCAAAGACTTTTCTTTTCTTAGCGTTTCTCTTTCCTGATTGATTGTGTTGTCGGAATAAAATGAGTCAAATCTTTAACAGCAAATCAACCTTTGTCATCAAATGTCTAAATGTTTTTCTTTTCCTGTTTTTTTAGAACCATTCGTCTTCCATGAATGAAGTGACTTGACTAAGGGGCCGCCAAAGAGTCACCTTCACTTCAGCTCAACACTTCTAGGCTCAAGATGTTTTGTACTGTCGCATTATAAAAAAAAAAAGAAATCAAAGGAAATAGTATTATGTTGGACTAAGTTAGAGGCAAATGTTTTGTACATTTTGTAAAACAGTGCTGTAGCTTATCCTTCTCTTATTTCTGATTTCGCAACAAGTGCAACACCTTCCTCGTCATGTTCCACATCGCAAAGTCTATATATGATGTTACACAACTATCGGTGTTCTGTGGTATTTGTACAAAGAATGATTTGATTTCTCTCTTTTTTCCTTTCATATTTTTGAACATATCTTTTTTTTTTTTTTTTGTATAAAATGTTTGGATCAACATTGCCTGCTCTTTCTCCAGGAATGTTTTTTTGTATTCTTATTTTTTGATTTAACATGAAGACACATGATGCATTGTGAATATTTGTTTTCCTAAAAAGTAATTGTCATGGCCACTGCATGAAAGTACAGAATTATGACGAAACGTTTCATTTTTGTGTCTTGTTTTCCTTCTTTTTTTTTGATATGCCAAATATATTTTTTGATTTGTCTGTCAAATAAATAGTCTGTAGTCAATAGCTTGGATATCTGTTCTGTAGCAATATTCATTCATATATACATAATATTCATGCAACATACATCTTTCGCACCTATTCCCCAATTCGGGGTCACGGGGGTCTGCTGGTGTCTATCCCAGCACACATAGGGCGAGAGGCGAGGGTACACCATGAACAGTCAGTCCATCTCAGGGCAACACATAGACCTCACAACCATTCACACACACTTTCACTTCTATGGACAATTTAGAATCATCAATCAACCTAATCTACATGTTTTTGGACTGTGGGAGAAACCAGAGTACCCGGAGGAAACCAACGCAAGCGACTGTGCTACGCCACTACGCCACCGCGCCGCCCTCTTTTGCAATATCTGGAGTTTAAATGTTTTCAGCTTTGGTTTGGGTAAATGTTTGCGAATTGCAAAAAACCCCCAAACAATAATTGACTACCACAGTAAGCATGGTGGGGTGGCAGTTAGCATGGTTGCGACACACACCCCCGGGGTAGGGGGTCGTTCTGTGCAGAGTCTGCATGTTCTCCTTGTGCTTGTGTGGCTTTTCTTCAAGTTGAATGTGAGATAGCGCTTCATTCAGCTCAAACAGTACGCGTGAGATCAGACACTAGAGTAGTGTGGAGGAGGGTGATCCGCTGTGGTAACCCCAAACGGGAGCAGCCGAAAGGAGAAGAAGAAGTCACTAATGTCGGTTAAGGAGGTTTACGGTGCAGTCGCCATTTCAGTTTATTCCAAAGGTGTTCAGTGACGGTAAGATCAGGACTTTGGGCTTTTTTCAGTCTGACAATAACATTGTCATTCTGGAACAGTGTAGACGTCTCTTAGTTTATTAAATTTAATGCTATAACATACAAATGTAATGTCATCGACCACATATGGAGCTGATGGTCAGGTGACCACAAACTTTTGGTAATAACCTGTATGATATAGCATAATATTTATACCAACACTGTTCCAGTATGACAATATTACTGTATCCAAAGCCCCTGAGCTCTAGGAGTGAAATGGTTCTGACTTTCCTTGCACCTCAAACCATTTCACATTGTTGCAGCTAAATAAGCAATACTAAAGTCACAATTGTTTTGACACAGATTCAAATCTGGCAGCTAAATGATGCATTGTGGGTGAAAGTATGACTAACTCAGAATCTTTAGGACTATGACTTTGTGATCTCTGTATAAATTTTTTTGTATTTGTTTACTGCAAACACAATATGATTACAAAAGGCTCAGCAAAATGGGATCAGGACAAACGTTTTTATGCAACTGCACCATAAGTATATTTGAACCAAAGCTCTGTTTGTATAAGGTTTATAACACAAAGCTCAGTATAGACCTAAAGGATTTACTTGTCTTGTTTACTGCACCCCTCGTGTTGTGTTGTTTACTGCGCGTTATTGCAAACTGAAATATAAACATCCTATATTGTCTGGAACCTGAAAGGGACTCCATGTTCTAAAACACAATCTTACTTTTGTTGAACCCTTTCAAAAATCTGGCATTTACAGTAATGGATACTGGTGTACTACACACCATGTATTCCAGCTTCATGTGATGTTTCTTTGTCTTTCAAGCTTGACCTTTTTTATATACAAAGTTAAAAAAAAAAAAAAAAGGTTGAATTCAATGTCTGTTTATGTCAGGATGCAGTGGTTAAGGTGTTGGAACAAAGCTGAACCCTTGGGCCCCTGACAAAAGGCTCTTAACTGCTCGGTTGCAGAAAAGAGATTAATGTAAGTTGCTCCGGATAAAAATAATGATAATTTTGCCAAATTTTGTTATGTACAGTAGATTGTTGTAATCGGGTGTGACGCGACACATCCCACGAAACGAGACGAGACTTTAGACAGTTCACAAGAATAAAACGGGGTGAGATTATTAGATTTTTGTAAAGAAATTTTCAGTGATGAAATAGAGGGAAAACTAGAACTGAAAATTACAAATTGCAAATGCACAAAGTTGTATTTTAGGAAATGAAACTTCTACTATAATGCATTGTATTCGGTAATTAACAACAGATAAACCATTTCAGCTTGAATGTCAATACAGCAACAGCTGTAAAAGAAAAAAAAAATCTTGGCCGCGACACATGCAAGTCTAACCTAATGCAGGGATGTATGGTATTCATTTTTTTTAATGTGGTCAAAAAGTGTCTACATGTGTAATGCCATGCAAAAACACATCTGGATTAGTTTTCAAGGGATTTTTTTGTTTTGCTTTACACATTCATCATCTAACAGGATCACAGAGGTCTGTTGGAGGCTATTCCGGCACACCTAGGGCGAGAAGTAATGTACCATAATGACTACGTTTTAGTTGTTATATTTGGATTCAAAAGGTCAGTCAAGATGGAGTTTCTGAACAAGTAAAATCTTTAAAAAATAAACCCTATAAATCAGGCGAAGTGGTAGTGTAGCTCAGTGGGTAGTGTTTTGGACTACTAATAGGTAAGTTTCATTGTTTTTATATTCCAGCATCACCAAAGTGCCACTCCTGCTGCTTGGGAGTATACTAGAGATAAAATGAAGTTGCTCTTAATTAAATGATAAAATAAAAATCATGTGCGTCACAGTGGATAGCACGGTCAACCGGGCCGGGAATCATTCTGTGCGGAGTTTGCATGTTCTCCCTGCACTTGCGTGGGTTTCCTATGGGTACTCCAGTTTCCTCCCACAGTCCAAAAACATGCTTGACTGGTGATTCTAAATTGTGCATAGGAGTGAATGTGTGAGTGAGTGATTGTTTGTCTATGTGATGCCCTGAGATGAGGTTCCCCTGCCGCTCGCCCTATGTGGGATAGGTGCCAGCAGACCTCCGTGACCACGAATTAGGGAATAAGCGGGTAAGAAGATGAATGAATGAATGAATGAACTTCTTCTTCTCCTTTCGGCTGCATCCGTTAGGGTTCGCCACAGCGGATCACTCTTCTCCACATCACCCTGTGCGCTACATCTGCCTCTTTCACCCCAACTACCTGCATATCTTCCCTCACCACATCCATAAACCTCCTCTTTGGCCTTCCTCTTTTCCTCCTGCCTGGGACCTCCATCCTCAGCATTCTCCTACTAATATACTGCATGTCCCTTCTCTGCTCCAAACCACCTTTACCTATAGTCTCCCTCACCTTGTCTCCAAAACATCCTACATGCGCTGTCCCTCTAATAAACTAATTTCTAATTCTGTCCAACCTCGTCACTCCCAATGAAAATCTCAATATCTTCAACTCTGCCCCCTCCAGCTCCGCCTCCTGTCTTTTTGACAACGCCACTGTCTCCAAACCGTACAACATTGCTGGCCTCACTACAGTCCTATAAACGAATGAATGATTGAACGAATGAATAAAAATCATATGATGTATCATATTATCTTGGTCAGGGTATAACTGCAAAGGTGTTCAAAGAGGACCCTACATAGGAGCACGACAGATGCACACTTTCGTTCATCTAACCCACTTATTCCCTAATTCAGGGTCACAGGGGTCTGCTGGAGCACCCTGGACAGGTTGCCAGTCCATCACACATAGACGAACAACCACACAGACAAACACTTCTTTGGGCAATTTAGAATGACCAGTTCCAGTTAGCAGTCCAACACCTTAAGCACTGCTATCATGTCCCCCAATTATCTTTTTTGTTCTAGCAGAGGACTTCATAGCAGATCAACGGTCAAATGCTTTGACATGTAAGGAATATTTAGCATTTAAAGTTCATCTAATTCTTCTTCTTCTCCTTTCGGCTGCTCCCGTTAGGGGTCGCCACAGCGGATCATTCTTCTCCACACTACCCTGTCCG
>JAOTRA010000006.1:914979-925034 GCA_026260255.1 Pseudolaguvia tuberculata | reverse complement strand
TATATATATGTATAATATGATTTTATTTGTAATTGAATAATTCAGTTTATAATCATTTTTACTGGTTTGATTTGATGCGGCAGTGTTACATATCCGTTTACAGTTAAAAAGAGAATTTGCTATTTGTTCCTCCGATTCAGAACAACCGGATTCATCATCTAATTAGCACATAATTGATTTGTCAGAGCATTTATGTGGCACTTTCATTAGCAATGCTGGGATTTTTTCTGATTGGTTTTCTTTAACTTGCTGCACTTTCCTGTCTGAGCCTAATGCTTTCAATTATAACACGTCTTCTGTCATGTGTTGGTAAATTCAGTAGGATCCAGTGAGTATGTTTCATCCTAAACGTTCAGCCATTAAAAGGAGTGCATATGAAGCTTCACGCCAGCTTGTTAATTGTCAGGCCCACCACTGTTAGCTGCATATTAATGAGGGATTAGCCTTTGTGCAGCACATTATGAGCTCCCCCTCCACCGTGACATTGAGGAGACATCATGCCACAGGTAGCAGCAGGAGGGGTCGGCTCTGCATCCTCAAGCAGCCGTCTGGGTCGAGCGTGAAAATATATCACTTTACCAAGATGAGAAAAAAATGTATACGTTTAAATTGAACGTGATGCTGGGTTAGAAGGTTGGAGATGTGAGTGGGGAGCAGTGGAAAAGTTCCCTTTTCTCGCTACGAGATTATACACTGTCCATTTTGAATTTTATTATTCATGCCAAAATGTAATCTTGACAACAATATATAATTTGATGAATGAATTGTTTATGCTACCTTACTTAAAAGAGAATCCCAAAAGACACAACAATTAGAGAATTTCAGTGCAAACTTTTTACAGAAATTAAGTCTGTTTTGGTAAAGTTGTTGAAGCAGTTGATAGTGGTGTTGATAACGTAGAGAACAGTACATTTATTTGGAGTCACAGACAAAACAAACACAATAGAGACTTCAATTAGTAAAACCATCAGGCCAGTAATAAATGTTCTTGTAATGCAGATTTTCATCTCTACTCAGATGCAACTGCACTCGGCGAAACTGGAAAGACACCATCAGTGGAAACGCAGATTTTGTAGTCATGTGGGTATAATAATAATAATAATAATAATAATAATAGTAATAATAATATTCAGTATATCAGAACAAGCTTCTTTTCAAGCTACCTTTAATCGCATTAACTTTTCATTACACAAGGCAAAAATCAACTCAAGTTAGCATTAATATATAATGATACCATGATAAACTTTGTTAGCTAAAGATAATAATAAAATATTGTCCTCGTTTATTCTCCTTAGTCTGTGTTAATGTCCATATGGTGTTACATTATGGCAGCTTGGGTTCCGGTTGACTGAGCAGCACATACTTTACTCCGTGGAAGTTACTGTCCACTAATGTAAATATTACAGTTGTATTTATTTAAAGGTTGTGGAGAATTTCTGCGGGTGTTATATAATGGTTGTGTAAATGTTATGTGCAGGTTGTAGGTTAATACCTTGCTTATGTTTTAAATAATTCAATGGCATTAATACTTTCAAATCATCAAAGACAATTGATTAGACAATGAAGAAGTGATATCAGATATAACCATAGATAATAACCATGGTTTATACGTAGCTTTGAAAAAAAATATTTTCTTCACCCGGGCCGGGGATCTTTCTGTGAAGTTTTCATGATCTCGTCGCGCTTTCCTCCTGGTTTCCTTCCACAGTGCAAAAACATGTACATTCGGTCGATTGGTGATTCTAAATTGCCCATAAGAGTGAATGTGTGTGTGAATGGTTGTTTGTCTTTGTGTGGCCCTGCAATGGACTCCAGGGTGTACCCCGCCCTTTCGGCCCAATGTGCGCTGGGATAGGCCCCTGTGACCCTGAATTAGGGAAAAGCGGGTAAGAAGATGAATAAATATTTTCTTCAAACAATATTCAAAAATGAAAAATATTGGCTGATTATAATATATATGTACTGTGTTTCCCCAAAAATAAGCCATAGCAGGTAGCCGTAGCAGGGTTTCCTAGTATGTGCGCAGTATAAGCCATACCCCGAAAAAAAGACATAGCTGTGGGCGTGGCTAAGCATTGCTAAGCCTAACGTCACAGAGCAGTGAAGAAGATAGGCAGCCCTTCTTATCATCCACTCACTTAGAGAGTTCTATTGCTCGACATGAAAGATTGGGGCCAATGGTTCCAAAGGAAATGGAGTCACAAAAATTCCGGATGGAATTCTGGGTTTCAGAGAGTTATGACGATGTTCCAGAAGCAGAGGAAATACATATATTTATTTATTTATTTTTATATATATATGCATAGTTAAACATTCATTATTTTCAGTTATAGAAATATAAAAAGTTGGATTATCATATAAAGTTGCTTGTCTCATATATATTACAGCACAATAAAATATCCCACCTTAAAAGCTAAAGTAAAAGCATAGGTTCAGCTGTGATATGACACCTGGGGCAGAAGGTGGGTTAAAAGCCTCTGTCAAAGGCCCGACAGTGGCAACTTGGCAGTGGTAGGGTTTGACATGTCATCTTATAATCAATATCTCACTTGTTCTGTATTTTTGCAGTACTGTTATGCTGCTGCTATTTCATCTGTCTTGCACCTTACAAATGTTTTATAGTCTGATCATCAAAATGTTTAGATATAATCACAATATTGCAATACAGGAAGTGAATTCAGGAAGTTGAAGACTATACAGTGCTATCTGTGTTGCCTTAAAGGAAGTAGTCCTAGGTTTCTATGTTCTGCAAGGGTTTTTGTGTATGGAGTTTGTATTTTCTTCCTGCGTTTGCCTGGGTTTATTCCTGGTTCTCCGGTTTCCTACCGCATCGCAAAAACATGTACATTAGCTTAATTGGTGATTATAAGTTGTCTATAGGAGTAAGTTTGAATGTGTTTTGTATGGGGTTTGTATACATGTGGGACGGACTGGTGTTGGGTACAAGGTGTACAGCTGGGATAGATTCCTGTGTTTTACCTTCCAAATAGTGTGAAAATCTCCATCTCATTGAATATTACTAGGAGGACTTAAATATGTGTTAGTTATTTAGAGTGGTGCAGTGGTGGCTTAAATGATTACGGTACTGGTTTGTTGATCAGGAAACCAGGAAGACTTGGGTTCAAGCCCCATCCCAGAGTAATACTAGAAAGACCTGGGTTCAAGCCCCACCAATTCCAAGTCTACCAATGTCGGGTTCTTGAGCAAGACACTTAATCCTGCTTCAGCGGAGATGTATCATAACTGACCCTGTGCTTTAACCCCAACCTTCCAAGGTGGGATATGCAAAGAAAAACATTTCATTATATGATATATGGTGTATAATCCTGTATTTATAGAACAAAATTGGAATTTATTCATTTTTATATATATTTTATATATCATTTGCTCTTATCTGGTCCAGACCAGATAAAGGTTTATAAATGTAATGAAACAGAAACCTACACATGAGCGCAGGTGCAGCATGTTGTGATTAGACTATACAGTGAATGATCTGAATATTTATTTACGACATAATACTGATAAAGAAAATTTAAAAAAATGCATCAACTGTGAAAAATTAATGATTGAGAAGAAAAACACGGTTTATTCCCAAACAGTAATTTGATTTCCGAGTGAAATCAAAACTTAGCCAAACAATCTGGGACAGCAAACACAAACAAACTGACATTTGACATACTCACACAGGGATGAATATTAAATTATCAGCCAGCTCTGTGTGTGTGTGTGTGTGTGTGTGTGTGTGTGTGTGTGTGTGTGTGTGTGTGTGTGTGTGTGTGTGTGGGTGTGTGTGTACTTGATTGCTCTTGATAGTTGTCCCTCAGTTTCTGTCGAAGTAAATGAAGAATATCTTGTGTGAAATCAAATTTCTCGATGTATGTGTTACTCAGCAAACACTCAGTCTACATCAGTTAACTGTGTTTATAAGAAATGCTGCTTGTGAATTCATTCATTCATCTTCTTACCCGCTTATTCCCTAAATCGGGCCTATCCCAGTACACATAGGGTTAGAGGCAGAGGTACACCTTGGATAGTTTGCCAGTCCATCGTAGGGCCACACATAGACGGACAGCCACTCACAGACACATCCACTCCTATGGGCAATTTAGAATCACCAGTCAACCTAATGTACATGGTTTTGGACGGTGTGAGGAAACCGGAGTACCCAGAGGAAACCCACACAAACGTGGATAGAAATGCAAACTCAGCACGGAAAAAACCCCGGCCCGGTAATAGAAGTCATGACCATCTTTTTGTGAGGTGACTGGGCTCACCACTATACCACCTCGTTGCCCTACATCTACAATTAAATATTACATTTTATTCAACACATTGTTTAACTTTAATTATATTTACACCTGTAGTAATATTCATTAATTCAGTTAATTAGTCAACCAATCAGCAGTGGAATGTAGAAAATCATGTTGACACAGGAAAGAGCTTCAGTTGATATTCTATTCAAACATATGTGTCAGGTCTATAACCAAAATTACCCTATTAGACCACCAGAGGGCATCTTGTTTATGCTGTGTTTATTGAGTCTTTATGTGAGTCATTCTCTGTCTTTTCATTGGTTGGTGTTCAAGTGTTTTGAATTTATAGCTGGGTGTGTTGTAGTCTGTTTTTGTTGCTGTTCCTATCTTTGCTGATGTTGTTTGGTTTCCAGCAAAGGATTTCATGTGGTTTTGCTAATGCTAATGCTAGCGTGATACTTGAGTGTTTGACAGAATGATTTATTGGGCTGATCTATATTATCTTTATCATATATACAGGAGTAAAATCAGTTCATTTAGATTTTAATGATTTATTCACTGCTTATTTAAATGCTAAAACTAAGAAAAAGAAAAAAAAACAGAAAAAGCACCAGAAAGCAGAATAAAACACAACCGACAGATAGAAATCCTAGCCGCAAGCTTGGCAAG
This sequence comes from Pseudolaguvia tuberculata, assembly GCA_026260255.1. Lineage (NCBI taxonomy): Eukaryota > Metazoa > Chordata > Actinopteri > Siluriformes > Sisoridae > Pseudolaguvia > Pseudolaguvia tuberculata. The sequence continues at coordinate 920,112 of JAOTRA010000006.1, read as the reverse complement.
ACAAACACTGAGGATGCAAGTGGTTATAGCAGCCATTTGTTCAGCTAAAGTCGTTAAAGACCTCTGTACTGTATAGACCTTCTCTAATGTGTGCACCGAATAATTTGCCAAAGAAAAGTGTTCATTTAAAGAGCAGAGGTACCAGCACCTTAACTTAATTTGGTAGATAATAATCCACTCTCGTGTTTGTGTGTGTGTGTGTGTGTGTGTGTGTGTGTGTGTGTGTGTGTGTGTGTCTGTTTAATAAAGAAGAAGAATTGTATAGGAAGTCCTCATTTCACACCAGTCCCTGGTGTAATCAAATCACAGTCTCATACAAGGTCCATTACTGTAGCCCTTCTTCAGCCCTTTATTTAATCCAACCTCATCTTGTTTCCATTAAGATTTGCTTTTATATCATAATGCTACTTGTCCTGTGGGATTATCTGGACCAAGGGCCTGACTGAAGTGTGGAGAAATGGATTTGGCCATGTCGGGATCTATATTTGTAATCCTCAACAGTCTCAGAAAATATCATAGTCAAACGAAAGAGTTTAAATAAAGTGTCTTGTGAGAACAGGACAAACTTTAGATCATCTATACATCGATCAGAGTTATGCAGAACACTGTAATAGTCTGGTAATTTTTTAGCGGAATACACATGATTGAGAGTGAGACTTTTTTCAATCCAAAGTGAATCTTTAAATGATCTGATGTTCATTTGCTTGTGAAGAGAAATCTTGCTACTAAGTGTTGCCTGATATTTAAGAGCCATCCAGATAAACTACGGCTCCATTAGCGTGAGGGTTCAGAGCCTGACATTTAAATCAGTTCCTTTGTCGTTCTCACAGTGGGAAGTATTTTAATCGCAATTTCAAGGTCACAGCAAATACTCTAAATTATATTGGAGTAGAACGGTGGAATTTTTCCTCCGCTCTGACAGTCATGTGTTTTTGAATAAATATTTTCAGATGTTTTGCTAGTACAGTGGAACAACCATAAGTTTTATAAATTCTATTCTATTCTAAATTAATTATTTTGTCACATACATGATTATACACAGTACAACATAATTTTGAAATATTTTTCTTCGCATATACCAATGTTACGACCCTTCTGTCGATTATTAATGTCTAGGGTCTCAGAAGGGGAGCATAAAACCAGTTTGGACCATTGCCTAAACTAAGCTTGGTGTGTGACTGAGAGTAAACCAAGTCAAAAGCCAAAAGCAAGCAAACTTGTATTATTTCTAAAAAGTGTGACACGTTTTCTTTACAAAATAAGTAAAGATGTGAAAGGTAGAAGTAACTATTTACAAAAAGAAAATAAATATTTAAATAAATCAATTCTCATTGCAAGCAAACACACTCTGGCAGCTTTACAAAATTAGAGAACTAGTGAAGATGAAGTGAGCTTGAATCGAGCCAACGAAAAGGAAATAGCAAAACCAAAAAAATAGACCTTACAAAACCAAAGGTTTAAACCTAAACCTAAACTAAAATAAAGAAAAATGTGAAAAGAAAAAGAATCTTCAACGTCTGAGCTGTCGTAACTCAACTACACTAACTAATCAAACATAAATACAAAAGCTGGCATCTATTCCTAACCTAGTATGTATAACATCAAAAATATCCTACATGTGCACCATGTATATCACGTGACATAACTTACCTCTGTAGAGTTTTAACAGATCTACAAAAAGCTTTTACAAGCATTAACCATAATAGGAAAGATTTCAGGATTGTCAGAAGAAGTAAATAGTTGCATGGAAAACAAAGCACATTTTAAACTAACTAAACCAAATGCAAGCAAAGTTACAAAGAGAAAAGAACACATCACAGCTCAAGCTCAAAAAGGTCGGGCCGCAAACACAACAGCGTTTTCCTTTGGAACTGGTATGTCAATCCACAAGCAAAATCAAAGATCAATGCCGTCACATCAACACACCCAATCAGCTCGTGATTGAAAGGTGAGATGGCCAATCCAAACGGCTCCTGCAAAAGCAAGGGAAAAGAACATACAGAAAAATACACATAGGGGCTTAACACCATCTTGGTAAGTTGGGGGTCAGAGCAAAGAGTCAGCTATTGTACAGCGCCCCTGGACCAGGAAGGCTTGCTCCAGGACCCTTGCTCAAGGACCCAACAGTGGCAGACTTGAGCCCAGGTTTTCCAACTCAGCACGTTAACCATTTGAGCCACCACTGACCCAACAAAAATGCTGGTTGGATTTTAGTCTAAAAAAATGTGGATAATTGAACTGTGCAATGTGTCCTGAATTCTTGCAGATTCTCTTTTTTTTGGCAAAATTTAGTCATCTAGCATAGCAGTAATGTTCTCACTCACTTACTGGTTTGGTGAAATCAAACAAATGCCTTCAAATATGGATGAAGAATCACCAATGTTTTAGAAATATGGGGACTATCTATGATGCAGTGTGAAATGAGTTTCAGACTAATAAAAAATACCTTGGTGATGACTTTCTGCCAATGAGAAGGCAGCGAGAAGTTTGGGGAGGAGGTAAAGACCATGGTATCAGCAAGCATTGCTTTAGTTCCCTTTCACTGAAAATCGTCACACAGACCATTTATATTGCCAACTTCTTGTGAACTGTCATTTTAATCTAATTTCCAGTCTTGCGGGAGAACCCTGATTTCCTGGTTGTCCTTGTGTTATTTTTTTAAATCACTTCTTGTGTACATTTGATTGAGAAAAGTAGTTTGTGGACCAGGCAGAGATGTCAGACATTCTTTTTATTATAAAATCAGCCAGTTTGTAACCCCCGGTCATCGATCCATCGGGTATGTGAACAAGGCAGCAACTGAATGTTACCCAGTCAGTCGTGCAGTGTCAAAACAACAGTGATCAGCGTTAGGAAATTATAGAGGCTTTTAATCAACTGTTATATTACGAGTTAACATGAATAATGTGAAATGTATCTCATTTACAGATATTACATAATTTTTACATTATAATCAAATAAGTATTTATTTAATTCATTCATTCATTATTCATTTATCATCTTACCTGCTTATTCTCTAATTCATGTAGGCGAACAACCACTCAAACATACATTCACTTTTATGGGCAATTTAGAAACACCAATCAACCTAATAAACATGTTTGTGCACTGTGGGAAGAGACCGGACTACCCGGAGGAAACCCAAGTAAACATGGGTGAACATGCAAACTCAGCTCAGAAAGATCCCAAGCTCGAGAATTAAAAACTTGAGATAAAAATAATATCTTAATTAATATTTGTTGCATTAATGGTTAGCATAGCTAGAAAGCTTAGGTTCAATTCCCAGACAAGCCGTTCTGTGTGTTCTCCGTGTGCTTGCCTGGATTTACGTTGTGTACTCTGGTTTCCTCTAACAGTTCGAAAACATGGATGTTTATCTGTGATTCTAAATTGCCCAGACGCGAGTGTGTGTGTGTGTGTGTGTGTGTGTGTGTGTGTGTGTGTGTGTGTGTGTGTGTGTGTGGCTTTGTGATCCCTTATGCCATTCACCCAATAGACCCGGAATTAGAGGATAATTGAATATAAAATAGTTGAATGATCTTTGTTACAGGTTCTTATCAGAAGTGTTGCATAAATATTAAGAAAACCATTACTATGAAAAACTATGTTGATAAATTTTTCTTAATTGCAGTCAGTTTTAATAATTGACAAAATTTTATTTTTGTTATCATAATATTGATTAGGTTAATAATAATTATAATGAACATTAAGATCATCGTATCTTTGGCATCAGTTAACGTTTGGGTTTCTTTTCTGCCGAAGTCTTAAAATCAATCAGTTTGCTCATATTGCTGTCCATAAATATCATTGTGGTGAAGTGGTGGCTTAATGGTTAAGGCTAATACCAGAAAGACAGGGGTTCGATTCACAGCACCGCCAAGCCACTGCTGTGGGCCCCAGAGCAAGGCCCTTAACCACTGATTGCTCAGTTGTAGGTCACTCTGTATAAGAGCATCTGCCAAATGCTGTAATTGTAATTGTAATTGCTTACAGTATAGTGTCGTCTGTCTCTGCTAGATCCTAGCCTGTTTGCTTGTGAAGAATAAACAGATTCTTAAAAATCTTCAATAATGTCAACAACTGTCTAATAGAGGAATTACAGCAACAACTGCAGTGAATTTTCACAATTTTTTTTCTTTTCGAGCCACCATTTTGTATCGTAAAAAAATAGGAATAAGTATTCTATAAATCCCGTCATGTTTTTTTGGGTGGATTTACTTCTCCATTTACTTTTAGCGGTACCTGAGAAATGCATTCATTTGAATCGTCAGCATCACAACAGAACACACATTCATATTGAATCGAGCGGCACAACTCTCATGACGGCGACTACAATGTGTGTTCTAAACACTTCTAAGCGCAGCATGGCATATATATTTTTTGGGTCATACCGTAATTTCTCTTTTTTCTCTTTTTGGCTGTATTCCCATAAAAAGCGCCTGACTTCTTCACACCTTTCCATACCCAACCCATTTTGGGAAGTGCTGCTCTAGTGTGTCTGATCAGATCCGATGGTGATTTTTATTTGTTTATTCCTGATTTTCATACAGAGAGCATATCTGTAGCTGTTGACACTATGCTTCGTTAAAACAATCAAGCTGTTTAGATGGCATATAAATAAGAGTGCTTGATGCTGCCAAAAACCCTGAACCCTGCGGAGGTCTATTTAGAGCTATAGACAGGAGGCAAATGTAATGCACGGGCCAGATTGCAGCATGCTGTGAATGACTGATATCTGAGGATCTTCATCATGCAGGAGAGACAGTGATAAGGGTGTTCGATAGCCTGCTCATTTTTCCGAGACTCACAGACCTGAATACTAATCAATATCCAGTATGTTCTAGTATGTAGTGAGAAACAGCTTTATAAATACTATTTTTTTCCCCCAGATGCAACATAATGGGTTTATTTACAGCTTGGTGTGGGATCGAATTAACAAAACTCCTTAACGCATGTCTAGGAAGCATTAATTAACTTCTGTGTGCACTTTGCACTGCGGAAGCCATTGATAAGATGTCTGTCTTTATCTCCAGCGATCCATTAGGTGAATGTGTTCTGCACTGTGTGTGTGTGTGTGTGTGTGTGTGTGTGTGTGTGTGTGTGTGTGTGTGTGTGTGTGTGTGTGTGTGTGTG
>JAOTRA010000006.1:898177-912555 GCA_026260255.1 Pseudolaguvia tuberculata | reverse complement strand
TTGGTGGAGGTGGGAATCGAACCCCGGTCTTCCTGATATTAGTCCAACACCTTAACCACTAGGCTACCACTTCCCAGAGTAGACTGTCCCGGATTATACATTCTGTCTGCTTTAGTGTTTATGTGCTTATCGTGAAAAAGACTGGATCATATCAACAGATCATTTAAAGCTTTGCATAGTTTTATGCTGAGTCTGAAAAAAAAACATTTACAGTTATATGACTGTCATATGGTGCAATCCATACAAAAGCACAGTCATTTAATTCCATTTAAATCATGGGAGGTTGCTCAGCATACACTTAATTTTTGGAATGGACAAAGTGTATAATGTCTAGACATCAGAGAGGCTGTTTCTAACTGTTATTGCAACAGTGTTTATTACGTTGGTGCCATTTAAATGGTCAAAGTGTGTAAGAGAATACCAATTTTCATGGTAATTAACCAGGCTGTGCAGAAATCTGTGGTGGACAAGCCATAGTTCTCCACTGCAAAAATAATATAAAAACTAGCAGCTCATTGGTTTCAGCTGTATGTTTGTAGCAGAGACTTGACATCAATAACAGATGATGTTCCAATACACTTTACTTTTATCAAAATGTCGATGTGGAATCTTTCTGATCAGAGTTTGTAAGTTGTCTCTGCGCTTGCGTGGGTTTTCTCCGGTTAGGCCAGTTTCGTCCCATAGTCCAAAACTATGTACATTAGGTTGTCTGTTGATTCTAAATTTCCCATAGGATTGAGTTTGAGTGGGTGCCTGTTCGTCCATGTGTGACCAAGACTGGCGACTTGTCCAAGGTGTACCTCAACCTTTTACTCTTTGTGGGCTGGGGTAGGCTCCTGCAGACCCCGTGACACTGAATTAAGGAATAAGCGGGTTAGAAGATGAATTTAACGCTTCTAGAAATTATTTCCACTAAATCATGTGCGTGTCTATTTAATTAGATTAGTGCCTCTTATGTTGGGTGAAGAGGTGTGGTCCATTTCATCCCAAGGTTGTTCCGCGGGGTTCAAGGTTCTGTGCAGTGTGTTTTTCCTACTCCAAACAAAACACTGCATGTCTTCATGGAGCTCAGGGCATTTGTGCACAGGGGTCATTGTCATGTAACAGTTTTTCATGTCTCTCAGTCCATTGGTTTCATGTCTCCTAACCATTGCTGGCTCCATGGTTAAGATGGCGAGTTGTTGATCGGTTGACCAGGTAGACCTGGGTTCAAGCCCCACCTTGGCTCAAGTTATATATGGTTGTGACACTGTTTGGTCCTTGAGCAAGACCCTTAACCCTTCCTGCTCCAGGGGGGCTGTACAATAGCTGACCCTGCACTCTAAGATGGGATATGCAAAAAAAGATTTCCTTCCCTCATTTCCTTCATCATTCATTCTGCTTTGAGGCAATAACTGTTGTAAAAAGCGCTATACAAATAAAATTGAATTGAATTGAATTCATTGGAAATGAGTAAAATCAATAAAGTATATCAATTAAGTATATCAAAATCAAATCAAAATCAAAATCAAAATACAACATACCAAAGGTCCAGTGAGGGTGAGCTGGTAATGTGTCCAGTGTAAATTATCTAAAGTCTGTCGATTACCTTATACTGATATACAACATTGCTGACAGAGTGACAATTAAAACATGTTGGGAATAATGTTTTATTTTTATTTTTCTCTTTCAGTAAGAGATGTAAAACTTGCCAGCAGTTTCTTACATCACTAAACCAAAAGGGGACAAAAAACCTTCACTGTTGTTTTCTATGCAAACATAAACAACAACATAAAACACTATTCTATTACCTCAGTGCTTTCACAGCTCTCTGTTTTGACTTTTAAACACTCACATCAGGGGAAAATAACTATGCTGGGAAAACTCCAAAACTAGCAAATGTTTGCTAGTGCCAAAAAAGTGACAGGAGACTACAAAGTGCGTTAGTGGTAGCTACAAAATTTCTGTCTTGTTCCAAATGTATTTGTGTAATATAATTGATTAGCTTATTGTCTTTTTTTAATGACATTTAATGTTACTTTCTTTGGGGACATTTTGGCATCAGCTGAGACAGATTGTGAAATCCTCTACAATTCCCATAACTCAGCAGCAAAATCTTTAATCGCTCATTTCACATAATCACTGACAGCTGATCAAATTAAAAAGTAGATTTTATTCTCTTTCATGCCTTCTTCTATGAGTCTTATGACAAACTAGGAACCAATAGGAGCCTCGATCCTGCTTGTTCATACAGTTTGTCAAGCAACCATTAAAAATCGCACCTTTGAGTATTGTTTACTGAGATCTGAGATCTAATGATGACTACATCTCTCACGTCAGTGTGTCCATGGCCCTGACTTTCTGTTTAGGTAATGTAGGCTTACTGAGGTGTAATCTGCTTGATCTGAGCCAGGGTCATTACATGGCATCAGAGAGAAAGGAGGCCGGTGCAAAGCTGCAGCCATGCGTGAGTGAGTGAGTGTGTGTAGAGGCTCAGTCACAATGAGACAGCCTTGAAATAAGGGATTTCACAAAGTCTGTGAGGAGACTGATGTAGAATACTGAGCACCTGCTTGCCTTGTGCAGCAGCATCAGGATAATCTGTATGGCTCGCTGCATCAAGTGGCAGTCATGTTTCATGTGAACCGGCTGGCCGTAGGATAACAAGCATGTTCAAGAAGGTGCTGTGAATCACTTTGCTGTGGTAATGTACATTCCCAGACTATGGAAAAAGATTCAAAGAAGATCAATTTTATCCACATCTCTGTAAAAACAATCAGTTTTTATCATGTTGTAATCGTTATAAGATGAAAAAGGAAACAAGCAAATAGTCACAAACAAATAAGTGAATTTGTGGAACACTGGAAATGATAATAGATGTCTTTACTTGGTTTAAAGCATTTTTTCACTGCAAATACATGTAAAGTCTTCTGAGTCTTTAATGGCTCTAATAAAGTTTGGAACAAGCTTGACGTGACAGCAGATCTAGAAGTTTACACTTTTCACCAAGCAACTTTTCAACGCTAATAAAATTCAGAGATGATTCTTCAGACTCTAATATATTTTATAATGAGATCTGAAAAAATAGCATCACTCAATATATAATAGGAGTTTCACTTTTCACTTCATCACTTTTTATCTCCATGTTGGATAAAGTCCAGGCATTAATCAGACTTTTCTGACTCCATAGCTTGAAATATTTCTGTCCTCTTTTGTTTCTCAACGCTTGAGGATATGATTGTTTAGCTCAGATTTTATTTGAACATAAATTTTAAAAATCTATGTATTAATTGTGTTATTACTGAGTGTACTGTTTTAAAAGAGGACAAACAGTGACAATAAAGATATTATTAATGGATGGATTCATTTGAAAGAAAACATTGCTATTTTTTTTAAAGAACCCAGGTTTATACAGGCTTTTTAATCTGCTCCATTATGCTGTTGTGGTGACTGTGTCCTACTCCAAGTTTCCACTCCTGGAGCAGATGGCACAGGTGCTGCCCAATCCACACCATTTATATCCTCTTTCCTTCTGTGTAATCCATTACTATAAACTCCCTGTATACACCCCCCCCCCCCCACCACCACCCCTTACAACCCCTGTGAGCTGCTGCTCCAGTCTAGGGTGAACTATTTAACATAATTGCACTTATTTTCTTGCCACTACATCTCTGTCACCAAATGCACCACCTATGCACTTAAGTAGTACAAAAAAAATAATAACAAGGTGCTCATTTATCTAACAACAACAGCAACGTACAATGTTTTTCACGGAATAACCGGCTTTAACATCTGTCTCAGTCATTAAGGTGCTCTGAGATCAACAGCAGGTTTAAGGTCTTTAAAGCACTTTATTAATGGTGGCAAGAAGAACTATTCTACAGTCAAAGACAAACAGCGTCAACACCTCTTCAGGCTCAAGCAGTGTGTGCGGAATTAACGCCACACTGGCAAAGCCTGCTCTATAAAGAGAAGGAAGAAATCTGTTTTCTCCCCCCGTATCTGCTTTGAGGAAAGCGAGATGTTCATAACTAGGGCAGTTTGTGTGGATTGATCAAATGTTCACTGATTTCAAGTGAACTAGATTTCAAAACAAACTGAATAGCATGCAGGTGCAAGTGATTAGCGCTTTAGTCTTTCATGTGCCTCTGAAGTGTGCTCGTATTTCCCCAATGAACCACGACAGGCACATAAGTGGTGGCATTTGCAGAGCTATTCTGTGAGCTTTTAATATTTGCCCATTCACAACGAGTAATTGACATATCTGTCTGCAAAGACTTGCCACACTCAATATTCCTAATTACTCCCAGTGAGTTGGTTTTGGAATGGGGTTGACAGATTTCACATTTTGCTCCATTCGTCACCAGCCCAATGTCGCTACGTGTTATCAGCAGTTGGAGCTTAACAGATGGTGACCCAGTGAATGATTTAAATAAGTCACTTGTAAACATTTCTACAGTGCAATCAATGCTTAGGCCATTGTGGCAAAAGTGTAAGAGATAAAAACTTTTTGATTAGGAACATTTTATTTGTTTGCTTAATTATTCAGTAAACATGGACATTTTTTCCCTTCGATTCCATATTCCAGAAATATGTTAAAATGTGGCTAATTTAGTGAGTCTAGTGCTCGGTTGTGTGTTGGTGCTATCGTTTCATAGTTGAGGGTGATTTTAGCATTAAAGTTGTGAAAGCTGATCTTTACTGTACCTAATAGCTAAATCACTGCTGTCTTGCTCTCTTTAAAATGATCAACCAATGTTGCGGAACACAGTTAAAAGTTTTGAATCTCAGAATGATTTACTAATTGTCAGTCCACTCAGGCCAACTCATTGTCACGTCTCACATGAGTTAGCAATAATGTCGTTTGATCGCTTGGTGGCTGTTTTTAACTAAAACAATTACTATACTGTTTGAAAAATACACATCTCTCATATTATTTAATATTTACTGTTAATATTGTGATATCGTGATAATATTGTGAACAATATTGTAGACAGCAATATTTTATTTCCACTTTGTAGCTCAGAGGTGAAAAATATTCTATTTTAAAGGTTTATTAGCCCCCCCTACCCCCTTTCTATCTTTGGCTATGATTTACGTTAACATCGTTTAACTTTTCAGAGTCATCACTGAACAACTCACAATACTGGTACATTAGATAATAAATCTTATGACAATAGTGTAACAATCCACAAAAACAGTTGAAATGAGCAGCGTAGGTATTAGTAGATATTAAATGTCAAGTGCAAGGTTTTTAAGAAAGCTGTGGGTCTTTAATCGTCTCTTGAATACAGTTGAAGACTTCAGAACAGAGAAAAGTCTTAATGTAGACCTACCTTGCATCTTGGGGAATGGTACGGCCATTAAAGTGGTGCTTGGATGTTTAAGTTTGTTTTCCTTGGAGGCTTTGCTCTTTGATTTGTAGATGGAATGCAGCAGTGGAATGGTGTGCGAAAATTTTGAAACTTGCACAGCCTCATTCTGAATCCCCTGTATGGGAAGAATTGCACTCAGGAAGACCTACCAGAAGCGAGTTACAGCAACTGAGTTGCCTGAGTAGATAAGCATGGCTGATCCTCAATCTAAACAAAGTGATTAAGCTTACAATCACAGCAAGCATGGTTGTATTAACCTACGCTGATTTTAATTGTAATGTACAGACATCTACAGACATCGCCTTACTCAAATTATCATATCTCTGACCAAAGTGTGAATGTGTTTATGACATACATGAATACAATCACATGCCATTTATTCTCAGCCAAAAATAGAAATTGTATATACAGTATATTTTGGACTAGATTGATTTTATGTGGTACAAGGTTCCCAAAAATAGCGCTTTCCGGATACCCTGCTCTGTGTGATTGGGGTTCCTTCTCTCAACTCTAAGATTAGTATTGGTCTATTCCTGGTTCAGTCCAACTGGTTTAATCCCGGCTTCAGTCCTGGTTTAGTCCTGTTTCAGTCCATATCACAAGTTCCTCAAAAATCCCTTCTACACCACTGCTTCAAATCCGGTGCTCCTTATGGATGAAAATATATGGAAATATACCCATTCATTGATATAGTGTTTTATAATCCAGAAAATATGGTAATTATTTGCATCATCATAATGCTTATTGTAGTCATAAACAACATACTGTAGTCCACAGACTTATCTCTGAAAATAATCACATTTAGGCACATAGTGTAGTCACTGTAGATGTTGCCCACATTGGTTTAAATAAAAAAATGTTAAACAAAAAACGTATTGACTTTATTTGCTTTGTCTGGTATCTGCTATATGTTAAGTGTTTCAGAAGAACAAAAGTCATTATTGCGGTGGTAGAAGCTCTGGTTCTTGATGGGGCATTGCATGATTTTGAGAAGATCCATGTTCCTCCTGTAGTGCCTGCATTGGCATGGGAGCCTGTTGGCATGAGACATACCTCAGCGCCAGTTTTGGCCAACGGGCCACTGAGCCCTGCCAGAGGTTTTTCATCTTGCCTCTCAGCAGGAACTCCCCCCAGCAATACTTGTTTACAAACACATAGCCTGCTGAGAGTTTTGGCCTGGCACTGAGACCAGGTCAGATTGGAAGCAATGACCTTTCTTGCTCGCACTAAAACCGCAAACCCAGCACGCTAGTTTCAATTAAATTACATGCAAGTGTCCTCTTGAAAAGGCTTGGTAAAAAAAAACCACAATACCGCCTGCCGTCTGTCTTGTGCTACCGAATAGAAGTCTTCTAATGGCACTTACACGCAGCGTGGTGCATGTTAGATAAGAGCGATTAATCAATGCCACAGCTAGCATGCAATCGTGTGATCTCTCTTACTGAAAATAGAAAAGTTAACACATGGAGGTGTACTTCTAAGTGTGGAATCTGCAACATGCCTCTCTGTTTGGCGTTAGCAGCTCCCTTGTTGGCAACGGTGCAGTGCTAACAGAATCGAGCAACTGCAGAATGGCAACACTTCCCAATCCGAGCTATTAATCAGAACACCATCACGCTTTCCTTTGCCACACTTCCTCTGCTACGGACGTGTTCCATCTGCTAATGTGAAAAGCTAGTACATGCTGCCACATTGAGTGCACAAAAAACGCTTTTGCACTTGATTTATCTGAGTTTGGATACCAAAATTTGCTGGATCGTCTCTGTCATGGCTGAATTTTGAACGATTGATTTTAGGTGAAGAATTTAACTTTATGAAAGTTACTTCATCACTATATCGGAACCACATTTCTTTCTGAGTAGCACAAATTTGATTCTATGCATTTTATAAATATCATTTATAATATAAAATGTTTCTTCAGTTTGACTCCCAACTCGGACACAGCTGTTTTTGCTTCCTGTCATTCCTTCGTCAGAAATATAGATCAGAAAAATCTCCTGCAAAGCCTTAAAGCTTGTTGTGAATCAATAACACACAGTCTCCTGTCTGACTGAGACTCAACCATTTAGCAGACTGCCAGACTGTTTAAGTAGCCCAGCCACCCTCCACAAAGCAGCTCTTTGCCTGCCAGCCTGCAGATCGGGTTGCCAAGTATTCAGTTTCAGGCTTTTAAGATAGGAATGATTATAGTTTTGTCTGGGTGAAAGGACGGATATGGTTACTCTTTGTTTTCAAGAGGCGCGAAGACTTTTCTTTGCTTTTCCTATCACTGAACCCTATTGAGCTCTAAATGCTGCCCCTGTGCAGCCAAGCTACTATATCGGCACCTCTGGGATCATTTGAACGTGCTTAAATAATACTTATCTCACGGCTACAGTCTGACACTTCTGTTCCTGAATACACAGCTGGCTCACATTTCTGCTTTTTGTGTATATCTGGGTGGCAGTTCATGGATTTTGTTAACAAAGTAAAAACGAAAAACGAGAAAAATGAGAACGCTGAGAATTCAGAATTTAGTAATTGTAATAGCTTATAATTTTTTTGAGCAGCTTTATATATGGATTGTTTAAGGCATAGAAATCAAACAAACCATGCCATGTCTTTTGGGTTATCATTTTTTAGGTGAGAGAATATATTTATATTCATCTTGATATTTATTCATTTCATCATTTGAAATAGTGGATACATTTTGTCTATAGTTAAACAGCTGTAACATTATAATGTAAAAATGATAATATAATATAGAAATGTGAGAGGAGAGTGTTCTGCAAGTGTTGCAGCTTTGCTAGGCAAAAGTTTATTGTAACGTATTAAGGTAGGCCGGACCTTGAATGTAGGTACAGGCTTTATTTAAGTCCAAACACATGACAAAACAATAAACACAAACGCTGATACACTCACTAACGTGGAATCAGGCAGAACCAGACAAGAGGCGAATGAATGCACATAAACTCCCAGATCCATCCATCCATCCATCCATCCATCCATCCATCCATTTTCTTGCCCGCTTATTCTCGAATCCGGGGTCACAGGGGTCTGCTGCGCCTATCCCAGCACACATAGGGCGAGAGGCAGGGGTACACCCTGGACGGGTCGCCAGTCCATCTGCGAGTGATGAGGCTTTATAGATTTATAGAATTATAGATTAAGCAACATTTTCTTTTTGATTTTAGTGCTTTTAATGACAAACTGCCATAGTTTTAGCATTTATATTGTTTTGTAAATATTGAACCCAAACCAAATGGACTAAAATAGTCCAGAGGAAATATCAACTAGTTAAATTACTGGCATACGGAGCATACAGTAGGTAAGATAACAGCAAGTGATGGGATGATTTTATGGACAGTTGTATCTCTGACATGCTCAATAAACCAACTCCATAGTGTTGATACGGCGTGACAGTAAAGGGGAATTAATGATTGAAGACAGATTGTAACCAGATGCAGGATTGTTTTCATATGCAGTAAATGGAGTGTGTAACCTGTGTCAGACTAGGTTATCTTCTTAAACCAATTTTCACCAAACAGCTAAATCAAAACTGTTCTAAGTTCCTAACATGTTCCTAACAGTTCTTCATAAACGTAGGGTTTTCATTTAATTTATATACGATTGTAGCATGCACAAATATTTAAGTGTTTATAAGAACCTCATATGGGAACCTACACACACATCATGACTGAAATATGAGGAAAGCACTAGGCACTGTGCTTTCTCCTAAATCTCCATTACAAGCAATTGATTTTCACACTTGCTGATCCGAATTTTATTTACGAAAAAAAAAATGCAACAATAAGCTGCTCTTAGTTCTTTTCACTAATGAGATTCCAGTGTAACGGAAAAGGTGAGGAAGCTGATTGGTTCGTCACATAATCCCTGACCCGCTTGTGACCTTCTGAAAACTGTCATCTTGCAAGTTAAAAAAAACGCACATGTGCACAGTATGTTTGAAAGAGCACAATTAAGCATGTGTTTTGTGAATAGCCTGTGAAAGATCTGTACCATGATGTCATTTTCTCTGCTGTTACTCAGTATTGCATCACATCATCATTAGAAATAGATTCCACTGGATTGACAAGTCTAACTAAAACACAATCCTTTTATTTTTATTTTCTGTCCAGCTCCGTCTCCTGTCACTATAGTGAAGAGAGGCAAGACTGCGAAAAACAGTATTGCCGTGTCCTGGCAGGAACCGGACAGACCCAATGGCATCATCCTGGAGTACGAGATCAAGTACTTTGAGAAGGTGATTACAGGAAGACGGTGCACTCAATGCGAGACAGGGCTGCTATGAATGAGCTATTTATAGTTCTTGTCTGTCTTGGGACTGAACATCAGCATCAGTAGGAAACCCACAGTGAAATACAGATTTAGCTGTAAGAGTATGATGATGGTGGTGAATGAGAAATCTTTTGATCTTTATTAATGAAATTATGTTGTGATTTGCAACAAGTATGATTAGTTTAGTTTATAGTTCAACTGTGTGTGTTGGAAAGGTATACATTTTACTTATGCATAAACTTTCTTGGACAGTTTAAGAGTGAATTTTTGCATCAGACAGCAAAGCTGTACATTAATGTGTTTGTCCCTCTCTAGTCCTCTATTTATGATTTCCATTTATTAACCTTTGACTTTTGTCCTCCATTCACTTGATGCTCTTATGGGACACTTTGAATTCTACAATTGATTCTTTTACTGTCTCATCTACACTTAAATAAATGTCAATAGTTTTCATTGGTAAAATGTTTTATCATAGATATATATACATCTACTTTGTATTATATTTTATATTTAATTAATGACTATCAGTGTGTGTCAAGCGACTTCCTCCTCTGATTCTGGAGTTGTTAATGACATACGGTTGTTGCATGGCAGACAAATAAGGATGCCTCTGATTTTGTGTTTTAGCTATTCGTTTTTCCTTTTTTTTTAATGTATTGCGTTGTAATATTGTGATTATTGTATTATTGTATCATAATAAGGCAGCGCAGTGGCGTAGTGGTTAGCCTCACAACAAGAAGGTCCCGGGTTTGATTCCTGGGCCGGGGATCTTTCTGTGAGGAGTTTTCATGTTCTCCCCGCGCACTTGTGTGCGTTTTCTCCAAAAACATGTACATTAGATTGATTGGTGAGTCAAAATTGCCCATAGTGTGTGTGAGTGGTTGTTCATCTATGTGTGGACTGGCAAAATTGTCCAGGATGTACCCTTGCCTCTCACCCTATGTGTGCTGGAATAGGCTCCAGCGGACCCCCGTGACCCCTGAATTAGGGAATAAGCGGGTAAGAAGATGAATAAATGAATGTATCATTATATATATCGTTTTGCGAGGTCCTTTCCAATACTCAGTCTCGTTTACATTTACATTTTACATTTACAGCATTTGGTAGGGGCCTTGCTCTAGGGACCACAGTAGTTGTTGGTGGAACTGTGAATCGAATGCCAGTAACGTTTAACCACTAAGCCACCCTTTAGCTGTTTGATAGTATTAAGTTAGCAAGCACCAGCAAGACAAACACACAATTTTTATTGAAGCAGATTCTGATTTAAAATCTGGTCAAATGTGGAAAGTCTGACGCGAACAATTATTCTAAATTGTTCTTAATTAGCCTCCTGCATAACCTGGTCTACTCTGGGAAACACTGATATGAGGTACTTTAAAAGGGAAAATTTATCCTGTCCCTGTTCTTAATGAATAAGAACGTAGTCATGCATCATAGAAGCATGAAAGTGATCCCACACCATGGACTCATTTATTTATTCTCAGACACCACCTCTCATGGGATATCAGAATGCTGCTTCTCTACTTTTTTAAGTCTCACCACTGTTTTATTTAACACTTTTATTTCCATGTTTAACTTTGTTTTCTGAAGGATCAAGAGACCAGCTACACCATCGTCAAGTCAAAGGAGACGGAGTTTGTAGTGGATGGGTTGAAACCGTCTTCTGTGTACATCTTACAGATTAGAGCTCGAACCTCGGCAGGATACGGAGGTTTTAGTCGACGCTTTGAGTTTGAAACCAGTCCTTACTGTAAGTCACATTCAGACACGATCAGCCACAGATTAAACCTGTTTCATGAAAATGTGTTGTTTGTCTGTATTCCAGTTAATAAAAAAACATTATTAGATTATTCAAAAACTATGAAAAGTTAGTTGAAACATTTGCTGATCTGTGTGCATGTCTTATTCCCAATTTGCATGGGTTTTCTCTGGGTACTTTAGTTTCCTCCCGTAGTCCAAAAACATAAGGATGATTGGTGAATCTAAATTGCCCATAGGGTAGTGAGTGTATGTGGGGGTGTTGATGTGTGTAGCTGCGATGGCCCAGGTCGAATGTTTTTGACAACCAAATCTGCTTTTAGCATTTACACTCTACACGGCAAAACAACTCAAGGTAGACACACAGCTTGGGAAAGGAAATAAAAACAGTGTCCACCTGAAGTCATGCGCTACCGTTGCTCATTCAGTGGCGTTTGATTCACATTGACGGGTGAAAATATGATCTGTCTCCTTACATATAAGACGTCTAATTCATTTATATGATTAATATATAAATTATTTCCACATTCTGAGACTGAGTAAAAAAAAAAAGAAATTAAGGTCAGTTGATACATC
Source organism: Pseudolaguvia tuberculata (assembly GCA_026260255.1). Taxonomy (NCBI): domain Eukaryota; kingdom Metazoa; phylum Chordata; class Actinopteri; order Siluriformes; family Sisoridae; genus Pseudolaguvia; species Pseudolaguvia tuberculata. The sequence goes on along the minus strand of JAOTRA010000006.1, from coordinate 900,589 downwards.
CTGTGTAAATGTGGTCTGAATGTCTGTAGCTGTTATGGTGAGAGATTCGCAGTCATTAGCAGGGGATAAATATCAGATTGTTCCACTCCTCATTTGATTTATATTTACTGCATGTGACAATGCTCTTATCTTTAGAGTTGTATAGTTTTGCTTGTTTGTTTGTTTAGAAAACATCTCGTTAAGGTACAACAAATTGGTTTAACTCTAAATATACCTTTGAATCTCATATCAGTGATGATAAATAAATAAATAAATAAATCTACATGACTCACACCTCTTGCTCATTGTGTAGTGTCCGCCTCAAGAGATCAGGGCCGTGTGCCTGTCATCGCTGTGGCTGTTACCCTGGGCATCATCCTGCTGGCTTTGATTGCTGGCTTTCTGCTCAGTGGCAGGTGAGGATTTGATTGTTTTTTATCTTTCAGTGCTATGATATAAATTTAAAGTATAAATGTAATGTTGATAAACATGTCCATATACTGCTATTAAAATGTTATGAATAATATTTCATTGTTATAATTGGCTGGCACTGTTGAGGGAAGTTCACATGTCATGGATGACAACATCTTTTGTTGCTGAGCAACCATCCACTGTGCTCTCTATTACACCATGAAAATGTCACTGATGAATTTCTGCCACTAAAAATTTGTTGTAAAAAAGTTTTATTTATGAGGAAAGTATAAAAAAATAGCACTGATGAGCTGCTTCTCCATTTTCTGCCGAGGTTTCTACTTGAGAATTCTGACGAGTTGAGATGTTAGGTTGAGGTGCAAACACAGAGCGAGAAATAACAAGCAACAAATAACAATAATCTCTATTTTCACATGCTTTTGGCACGGCTAAGCACGCACAAGACCCGATATATGAACGGCCCCTTTGCTCATCAGAGCCCAAATGTATTTTCTAACCTAGCATACATTACAGTATTACACTGAGGTAAGTACGATGGTATTACGTAATGACATAGCCGTGTTTTTCTTATTAAGCCTGGTACCTTATTAATTTATTCAACATAAAACTCTGTTATTAGCATTCCTACATTTCAGCTTTGGATAATTATCTCAGTTTCTCAGTCTCAGTACTGCACTTTTGGCTTTGTATCTGTAGCATAGCAGGACAGCAATATTCAGCTGTGCAGCAATATTCTGTTCCACTTCGCACCTCATGCACGTTTTATCCGGAAGAGACCCTAACAATCACTTATAGGACGTGTAAAAAAATTAATATGCTGATGAGAAATATTAAGAATTTAATATTTGTTATACATCTGGTTCTATTCATAAATGTGGAATAGGACAGATGTAGATCTGTGAATAACAGGTGTAAAAGAAGTTTAGTTGATTTTATTATTCCTCAGATGTTTTTCTTATTAAAGACACATACTTATTAAAGGAATTTCCCTCTGGAGAACATTTCCTGAACTGAGGTCTGATTGGAAGGCTGCTTGTCTCTCTCATGCAATCATTGTCCTTTTTCTTGGCCCTCTGCCCTTGAACTTTGCTGCAACCCTTCATTCGATGCTGTCAAGTCTTTGGTGAGATTTACGCCAGCCGCTGGGAGAAGGACCAGAAAAAACACAAGCTAGAAGCAAGCAGAATTTCTAACGAGCCCTCACACCACCACATGAAAGACAGCCCCCGATTGTTTAAGCAGGTGCCATGTAACACCTCAAGGACAAACCACGCTGAAGCAATTACTCCTGTGCTGTATCATTTTAACCCCAGCCTTGACACTCAACTGACCTTTAATGTCTAAGGTATAGCATGGAAGCCCACAGTGATGCTGGAAGCCATCAGAGTAGTTAATAGCTTTTTTTTGGATCTCATGAATGCAAAAAAAAACTATTGCATTTGTAATGCTTTTACAGCAGAACACGAGCAGTCATACTGTTCAGCCTATCAGTCCAATACTGATATCACACCTTATCGTGTAATTATTAATTGTGCCTTGTCTTGTAAAAAACAAAAACTTTCCTATTCTGGGCCTGACAGTTCTGTTTACATTTAGCACACCTGTCAGATCACCTACCAGTCCAGCATAAGGTAAAGAGTCAAAGAGTCGGAATCATTGAAAACTCTTTAGTCAGATCACGCAGTGTCATCCATCATTTTACTTTTTTACCATTTACAGAACTTGAATAATTTTAAAAAGCTTGGTAGCCCTTTAGGCTTGGTTTTGGTAGCCTGACAATTTTCAGTTGGCCAAATGAAAAACAATGTTTTTAATGTAGGCTGAGGCAGTGCTGTGCTGCACAGATGTCCAACTGTTGTGACAGGATGTTTACTTCCTACTGCCTGAAAACACACCCTTTAAAGTGCTTTACTGAGAGAAAAAGCTGTGTGTGTGTGTGTTTGTGTGTGTGTGTGTGTGTGTGTGTGTGTGTGTGTGTGTGTGTGTGTGTGTGTGTGTGTG
>JAOTRA010000006.1:845345-857492 GCA_026260255.1 Pseudolaguvia tuberculata | reverse complement strand
ACACACACACACACACACACACACACACACACACACACACACACACACACACACACACACACACACACATTCATACATTGATCATTTCTGTTCAATCCATATGAGGATAGGTTCTCTGTTGAGTCTGGTTCTTCTCAAGATTTCTTTTTGCCACTGTTGCGCCCGGCTTGCTCATCAAGGACAAACTGTCAGAATTATCATTCACTTTGTAAAGCTGCTTTGTGGCAATGACAATAAGCAAAAAAAAGCACTATAGAAATAAAATTGAACCGAATTGAATTGAATATTTGTAACTCAGTGATAATAAAGCGTTGAACTGCTAACCAAAGTTAGTCGATTCTGTTCTCAGCACCAAACAAATTACCAGTGTATATGTAAATATATTTGTTAATGGTACACCAATTTTAAATATCTGTTCAGTATGTTAATTTATTAGGGAAAAAAAGGCATTTTGTAAAGATACTTCAACATCTGGCTCCCATCATCATTAGACCTCATGTGGGACTGAACAGAAATTGCAAAGAGAAATCCCAATTGCTCTGCTTGCATGTATTTACCTTCTTTGTCCTCTAACCTGCCACCAACCCGTTCTGCTCTATCAGGCAAGTAATAAATGATAGTATCCCCTTAATGAGGGTAGGCTTTTCTCAAATTGCTCACTCATGCCCATTACTTTCGTTAGGCTGCTGTCATTAATCAAATGTATGCGATAATGGCTCACACATCCTGGGCCAAAGGATACAGGCTGAATATTTTGGGTGATCTTTTCAATATTTGGTTCTTTGCCAAAGAGCTTTTTGCTGTAGTTTTGGTATCACCATCGTGGTGTCTCTGCTGTGATCCTATGCACAGCTTTTTGATACATCCATTAAACACAGAAACCTGCTCTCCACTTGGAAGGAACTTAAAACCTTAAGCCGTTCTGATGCTCTTGTAGCACTGGATCAATAGTGTTGAGAGCATGGTGTAACTTACCCCGTTTTAATTACACTTCTATTCGGCAGGCATAAACAAACATGATAGTACCCCACTAAAACTGCTTAGGCTGCTGTACACATGGTCATGAACATGCACACACACTCTATGAGGATTCAATTATGGGTCTCGGCTAATGCCTCCCCCTACTGGTATAACCCTTGGGTATTTTGAACTAATTCCTTTTCTGTTTCTGCACTTGGCATAGGGTTTATTCACATCACTAAACATTGAAAAGATGAAAAATCACACTTACATGACTGCGAGGATGATGACATAAACAATGACATTTTAGTTATGACTAGATGACGCCATTTATTTTTACTTTTACAACACATCCCATAGAGTCATAGCTCATCCAACCTGAATTTATATACAGCAATGACAGATAGCTGGTTAAAAACTATTTCAATCTGATGAAATGTTAACATTCTGACTTTGTATATTTATGGAGAGGAATTTTAAGTAAACGATTTTTTCATTCATTGTTTAAACATTATTTTTTTTAGACAGTGTCTTTTACCAAAAAAGTGTGTAACAGTGCAGGAATGTATAACCAAGCGGTTTGATAGCAACCAGCTAAGTCAATATCAGATGTTAAATACGTCCGTAGGTGTCTGTAGCCTTGTGATGGACTGGTGACCTGTACAGGCTGTACCACTCCTGCCGTTCACCCTTCAGAGAGCTTCAGAGGGATAAGCTTCCTTAGGCTGATCCCTATGATCCCAAACAGGAAGTATAACTGGCATGATAATCAATAGTCGCAATGACTTAAGCAGATTACTTTGGGTAGACATTTTTTATGTTCATACCCAAAAGAGATTTTAAGTTAACAAGAATAATTAATATTTATATATTACTGATGGTGTCCATCTGAGTTCAAGTTTAGTTTTCTCTTAGATAACTAATGTCTAGTCTATAAATGTCTAACTAATGTCTAACTAATGTAAATAAACTTTTAATAAAATTTGGTCACAAATTAAGACAAAAAGGTAAAATGTTTATGGCAAGATATTGCTATAATATTAATATATTCTGACTATGGCATATGTAAGTCATCATTATAGATGATGATGTAATAATGTGAAAATGAGTATGCTTATTATGAAATGCGGCACGGTGGCGTAGGGGTTAGCACGGTCGCTTCACAACAAGAAGGTCACGGGTTCGATTCCCGGGCCAGGATCTTTCTGTGCTACATTTGCATGTTATCCCTGTGCTTGCGTTGGTTTCCTCTGGGTACTCCGGTTTCCTTCCACAGTCCAAAAGCATATACATTAGGTTGATTGGTGATTCTAAACTCCTCCATAGGAGTGAATATGTGTGTGAGTGGTTGTCCTCTCGCCCTATATGCGCTGGGATAGGCTCCCCTGTGATTAATTCCCCGAATTAGGGAATAAGCGGGTAAGAAGATGAATGAATGAATTATGAAATGCTATACTCTATATATGAAACCCAAGTACTAGGCAGAGGTATGTACAGAAAGCAGCTATTTAATTTTATTATAAACTTTTACATATACTTAATATAGTTATTTCTTAACTTGTGCCAGTCAGTTCCTGATTTGAAGATGTTAATAAAGTGTAATATAATCCATCATCCATGTGCTTTTGTTCCTGTAGCGTCTCACAGTGGTTCAGATCAATTGGTCCAGATCATAATAAAATCCAATAGTTTCTACAAGTTATGCAGTTAAATGACAACTAAACTGATCTTCTTCTATATAATACATGTATTCATGGCAACCCATTGTAGGATATGTTATCAGATAAGTGTTTGGAAGAAATTATTATTTTTCTATATAATATTTGCCTAGCATTCCAAAAGTAACATCCTATCCATCATAGCCATTCCACAGCAGCTCTGTGCAAAAATGAGGGACCTTCAGATCACGTTTGGTGTACCCTGAAATGAACAAAATAAAATGGAGGTTTTTTCCAGCTGTGTAACGCCACTATCGCACAAGACACTTCGCCTGTCTTAGCAATAATAGCATGCTTATCAGGTGTCGGAAAGATAAATGTATGGAGACAATCTGACTCTGTGTACTAACAGTTGTTGTCTTAGAGACATCTGGATGATGCAACATTTAGGAGATTCACACATGCAGAACAGAGCTGTAAATAAAGTAGAGCTTGAATAGATGGAACGACAGAGAGTCACTCTAGTTAATAAATCATTTTAATTAGAAAAGTTAGCTATAGTGTATGTATTCACTGAGGGACTGACCTCTCTTTACTGATACCAGTAGAGCTATTATCCTGTATTGGTTATATAGAAAGAGAAAAAATGTTCTGACTTTAAAGGTAAATGAACTTCTATATTGTTATGACTATGAAAGAAATGATATTAGCCAGAACTATTTCCAGCTGCAAGACAGATTACAGTTCCTTAACTCAAAGATTTAAAGTATAATTTTTATCCTATGGTTTTAACATGGCCAGATAATGAACTGGCAATTTGTCCATGATGTACCCCTCTTGCCTCCAGCGGACCCTCAAATCTGATGCACATTAATATACTTTGAGTATATTAGCCCATTTTAGCCCGATTCTGTCATCACTGCACTAACACAAACAAGTTCCTGTCCCATTATAGAATGTCTCTATGTGTACTCGTCTCACAACTCAAAAAACTCAACTGCTTGCAGCAGATCATTTCCCCATCTAGTGCCCAACTTAAGTATAATTTACTCATCACTGTTCATGAGACGGACACATTCTGGATGTTTAACCTGGCTTACTCATAACACACACACACACACACACACACACACACACACACACACACACACACACACACACACACACACACATACAAACTGCGATAATCTCACTATATAATGTCCTATAATATAATCATGTCAATCAGAACCGGAAACACCACCAATAAGACACGTGTACTTGTATATTGTAAGTAGAAGGACTTCTGCACTAATATGTCTGTTTTTATCAATTCTGGCCTCACCCACGAAACAGTTCCAGTCTGTTCCAGTCAGTTGATGGATCAGCAAAGAGACAATAAGCCCCAGGGGCAGTTTCAAAAGGATGATCATTCTAGATGGCCATCCAGGTAAGACTATGGAAACTACAGCATGGAAGAACTGCACCTCTGCCCTGCTTAGTCTGGGACACACTCACACTCACCCACTATGGGCAATTTACAATCACCAATCTACCTAATGTACATGAAACCAGAGTAGCTTTGTATTTAGTTTATATATTATATATGCAAAAAAATGCAATTTGTCATGCTGCTAAAATAATGAAAGTAAGTATTGCTGGAGATTAAGTATCAGGCAGATACTTCATGTGTAGTGATTTAATGCAGAACTGTATGGGTCTGTATGTCCTGATATACTGTGGACAAATTTCTGAACATCACATTCCTTCGTCCATCATTCATGAAGTTTGAACAGACACTCTGTAAAGATTTAAAGTATTCACAATTTATGAGACGCAAGCCTGAAGCGCGTACAGCTCCAACACTGTAGTAATCTTTAACCAATTCATTTGACCCAGAAAAAAAAACCTGGATAATGTATTGAGCTTGGTGCTCCCATCTGACTTAATTAAGAAGTGTGAGCTGTGGGCTAAATGGCATAACCTTCAAATCATCATTCTCTTTTTCTCCTAGCTCTCATCCTTTCTCCCTCTTACGTCCTTCTCTGTTTACACTCACATTCTCCTCTCATCTCATATACTGTCTGATTTTTTTCTTAATGTGTCTCACAGCACTGAAATGGAGCAACAGCTTTATTGAATAGTTTTCTTTAACTGCATGAGTAAAATGTTGGCCACTATTAGAAGAATCGTGTGTGTGTGTGTGTGTGTGTGTGTGTGTGTGTGTGTGTGTGTGTGTGTGTGTGTGTGTGTGTGTAAGCCAGGTTAAAGAGATGGGTTAAACATCCAGAGTGTGTCCGTCTGTCTGAGTCTGTCTGATATTAGTGAGCTGATTAAAACAATTTGAAACAAGTTTGTTTTTTGTTGCATTACCAGTCTAAGATCTAAAAACTTGCCAAAACCACATGGATTTTACACTGTGAAAATAAAATGTGAAGAAAAACAGAGAAAATGTTCTCAAGAATGTGTTTGGTTATGAAACACACAGCAGATGGTGGATGATTTTTAATTAGTCTGGGTGACATTAAAACAAATCTGATGTGAAACCATATCTATAGAAACACTTTAATAGTCAGATCTATTCCCAAACCTCTCAAAGAACTGAAAATAAGTATTTAGCAAACCTTCTAGTGAAAGCAGAAAAAAAATGATGTGATATTAATGCGATATTGCTTCAAAAATCCCTGAACACAATTACATACCCATTTTATATCTCTACATTCAGTAAATAATATGTCCAGATTCTAAAATAACTCTGAAGAATTTTCTTAAGATATAAATGTATATATTTTATATCAGTATTAGGGAAACTTTAAAGCATATCTATATATTAAAGCATCTGGTTACAGTGACTGATATCTGGAGAGCTCATTCATTTGTCATTCATTCGTTCATTCATTCGTTCATCTTCTTACCCTAGTATTCCCTAATTCGAGGTCACGTGGTTTCCTGGTGCCTATCCCAGCACATGGGGCGAGAGGCAGGGGTACACCCCGGTCAGGTCACCAGTCCATCACAGGGTACACATAGATGAATAACCACACACACATTCACTCCTATGGGCAATTTAGACTCACTAATCAACCTAATGTACATGTTTTTGTATTGTGGAAGGAAACCGGAGTACCCGAAGCAAACCCATGCAAGCCCAGGGAGAACATGACAACTCCGCACAGAAAGTCCCTGGCCCAGGATTCGAGACCGGGACATTCTAGCTGTGAGGCGACGATGCTAAACACCACGCCACTGTTCCACCCCGGAGATCTATTTCAGTTGTTATGAAATATGTGGTATTAAAGATGAATGAATGAATGAATGAATGAATGAATGAATGAATGAATGAATGAATGAATGAATGAATGAATGATCAGCTCTAATGTGCAAATGATTCTGTAATTTTGGGAGTGGAGATTGTGTTATGAAGCTATATGTGTTATAAAGCTGAAGGGTAAAAGGCAGGAGGGATACACCTTAGACAGGTCACCAGTCCATCACAGGATCACACACACTGTCACCAATAAACATACACATGTTATGAGGCAACAATACTAAGAACTAAACCACTGTGTTGCCCAATAGCTGCTAATATTTTTTAATAATTCATTTATTGTAGTAGCATGTATATGTGTGCATTGATCATGAAGTCATTCATCTTCTTAACCGCTTATTCCCTAATTTGGGGTCACAGGCGAATGCTGGCGCCCATCCCAGTGCATATAGGGCGAGAGGCGGGCACACACCCTGGTCGCCAGCCCATTTCAGGGCAACACATGCAAACTCCGCATAGAAAGATCCCTAGACCGGGAATCGAACCCTGGACCTTGCTGTTGTGAGGCGACCATACTATCCACTACGCCACTGCGCTTTTTCTGGTAAAAAGTTATTTTACCAAATACTGTGTACATGAATTGAGTTTTTATCGAATAAATGGTAATAATCTTCTACAAACCTTTACTCTCTTTGTATAACAAACCACTAGATGGAGCAGCAGAGCCAAAAGAAGGTCTCAAGTCATGTGATTCATGACCCTGGGCTGCTCATTCCCATTATTCAGCAGACGATGACTGAGAGCATGCACATACCGTAAATCTGTTCTCACTCACACTTTTCACACTGGTGTTCATATTCATCACACTGCCCATGACAGCACAAGTCTTATTGTCTAGAACTCCACAAGGTCATAGCTTAAAGCTAACATTTCGCAGCATGTTATTTGATGTAAAAAAATTAAACGCTTTTTAGAACTTTACTATCGGAACACACAGTCATTTTAAGTTCATAGATCTCTCTGATTGGCTGCTACCTGTAGAGTGCTTTGTAAGTACAACCACAAGTCAAGTGATTATATAGTCATTCATGTTGGTGGAGGTAAAAGAGAAAAACAGAACCCACAGTCGTTATTTGTAGGCTATGTCTTTGTTTAAAGTAGCGCTGAAAACAGAGACTGGCGAATTACTTGTTCAATGGGCTTGTGGATATGAAAAGGTCATGTCCTTTACAACACAAAGAGCAAATGGATATCACATCAACACACGGCGAGACCGCGGCCAGTAAACCAACATAAATTATTTACAGTAATGACTTCTCCAAATGTAATAACCTGTAAGTGCAGAAGTTATTACAAACTTTAAGTTTTTTCCATTTGGGCAAAGAGCTCAATGTTGAATATTTCTCAGACTTCCAGGCAGAAAAAAATTGACATATATTTTAATTATAGCCTTGAATGTGATGTACATTTGAATTGTATTGCATAACAGATTTGGAGAGAACAGCTTATAAACAGACTGAATGATTAAATACAGCCTAATGTGGTAATTTCATGGAAAATGCCCGATAGTGATCATTAATACAGGACATGGTGTACTTACAGAGCTTTCAGGAAGAGAGTTTTACAGTATCTTAATGGGTGGTGGGACAAACTTGGTTTACAAATGATAGCTTCTTCAGTGTTGAGGTGATGGACCTTCACTGAGAATTATAAATCCTGAGAAAAACATTGTCTAAAAATTCCCCTCAAAAATGTTCCAGGTCTGCACGTTGTAGCGAAAAGTCTGTTCTCTTTTAGAAAATGAGCTAAGTTTGTGTTCTACTAAAAGGAGGGATTGCGTGCAAAGCGTGGTGGTGCTGTGGAGCAGTCGGCTTCCCTAAAGCAACGCCAGCTGGTAGCCATCAGTCCCTGCAGTTTTTCAACATCCTCATGGTGTGCATTTTGGGCTCCTACTACTCTTGCAGATGTATCAGACAGCAAGACCAACACCTACCGTCAAGGTCTTGTGGTAAATTATGGGGTTTCCTTAGGATACAGAGAGAAACTGGAAACCAAAACTTATTTCTTCAACAGATTTGAGCCCAGTAAATAATTATGGATTTGGTTAGTCGGGTTTTTAATTGTGGTCATTCTTAAGTATTTAGGCTGATTTTAATGTACTGTTCTATAAATCTGTTGACGTCTTGGTCACTATAATCTGTGCGAATGCAGTTACTGCCTTAGCATAGACCTCGATCAATGTAACTAGATTCACTGGTGTGCTGTATTCATAGGTCCGTACAAAGCTTTAGCTTGTAACCAATATGGTTTCACGGTTGTGGATATGCAGCCAGGCGTGTTCTATAACAATTTTTTTAAATCAAATTACCTGACAATTTTATCCTATCCAGATGTGAAATTTCTTTTTTTATGCTTCACAACAAGAGGTTCCCGGGTTAAATTCCTGGGCTGGGTTTTTTTGTGTGGAGTTTGCGCTTGCATGGGTTTCCTCCGGGTACTCTGGTTTCCTCTCACCCCAGAACATGAATGAATATTGTCAGAAGTTTGTGGTTATCTGACTGTCACATTTGGATGTGGTTCCTCTCCAAAATGATGCTATAAATATGGAAGCATACAGTTGTTTAGACTGTTTTTGTATGTCTTAGCATTACATTATTCCTTCATTGTAACTAAGAGACTCCAACATGACAATGACCCTGAGCACAAAACACATGGGCTCATTAAGACATGCTGTGTTATAATTGGATAGTTGCATAAGGTTTTGATCTTAACATCTTTGTAATAAACTTAAGACTGCCTTACCTGATGTTAGTGTCTGATCTCACTAACACTGTTGTAGCTGAATGAACCCGAATCTCACATTCAAGAAATTTTAATCAAATAGTGGACCTCAATCTAACAGCCAAATGCAGACATTTAAAAACATATGAATCTGATGGTCACATGACCACAAACTTCTGCAAATATAATATAAGTATTCATACTTTTTTTTTCATTCGCAATTATGCAAATTATATGGATTAAACTGTTTAATAAATATTTTTTTAATTCCATTGTAGAATAATGATGGATAACAAAATGATTAAATTAATTCCAAATTGTCAGACAGAATATTTCACATTGTGGGGCCGATCGGTGGCGTAATGGTTAGCACTGTCACCTCACAACAGGAAGTTCCTGGTTTCGAATTCCTGGGCCGAGGATCTTTCTGTGCGGAGTTTGTCTTTCTGTGTGGGTTTCCTCCGGGCACTCCGGTTTCTTCCCACAGTTCAAAAACATATACAATAGGTTGATTGATGATTTGAAATTGCCCATAGCAATATATGTGTGCGAGTGGTTGTATGTCTATGTGTGGCCCTGCGATGGACTGTCCAGGGTGTACCCCTGCTTCTCACCCTATGTGCGTTGTGATAGGCTCCAGCAAATTCCTTTGACCCCGAATTAGGGAATAAGGAAAAGGGAAAGGGGTTCAATTATTGTCACGTACATGATTATACACAGTACAACATATAGTGAAATGTTTTCTTCGCATATCCCATCTTAGTAAGTTGGAGGTCAGAGCGCAGGGTCAACTAATGTACAGCACCCTGGAGCAGGAAAGGTTAAGGATGTTGCTCAAGGACCCAACAGTAGCAGACTTGAGCCCAGGTCTTCCTTGGTGGTGGGGCTTGAACCTAGGTCTTCCTGGTCTACCGATCAACAACTCAGCACCTTAATCATTGAGCCACCACTACCCCTCATAACCCCCACTGTCCCTCAAATAAGCGGGTAAGAAGATGAAAGGATGAATGAATGAATGAATGAATGAATGAATGAAGGAATGAATATTTCACATTGTATACTTTTTCAGTTACAGCATTTGGCAGACCTCCTAACATGGTGGTGCATTTAGCACATCCCTTCTTTTAGTCAGTCACTTAGCATTTGAATTCAAGGTTATTTCATGTACAGTATCACCAGAAAGTCAGTTGTTGTGAATTATACAGTGAATAGACATACTGACGCATATGCTTTGTCTAAGGTCTTCGGCCCTCATTTCTTTCCATATTACTTTGTTCTCTTTTCATGTTTTGTCATCTTTTCATCACCCACCATTTGTCATCTTGACACTTTTTACACAGATTACATGGCAACACAAAGTGTCCTTGTAGTCTGAACACTGAAGTGCATTCTCTGGCTCTGACTAACTGATGTGTTACAGGAAGTCATGGTCCAGTCGATGGATTTCAACAAGAGCAGGTGGACAGTAATGGTGAATTATTTTACACAGTTAACTCTCTGTCACATGAGATTTTATTTTGAGGGGATAATAAGTGGTAGTTTAGCTGTGGTAGCTTCAGTAAGTACTTTACTCACTTTAGATACAGGAATAATAGCAATAGTTAATAGTTAATCTAAAACACATTAAAATATATATATTTTAATAGAGGCTTTAGGTGGCTTAGTGGTTAACACTGTTTCCTCACAGTAAGAAGGTCTGACTTTGGCCCTTAGATTCGGCTTCACTGGAGTGTTTTCACATTACATCATCAACTAGAAATACTGAAATACTAGAAATATTTACTGAACACAAACAATGGCATTGAACGGAATGGATCTCCAATATGGCTTCATATCCAGGTAATGTAGGTGAAAACGCTCTTTGTCACTGGAAACAGACTATTGCACTTATCAAACACATGGTGGACCCAAATGTGGCGAAGAGTAAACTTTTGATGGTGTTGCTTTAACAGTATAAGATAACATTTTAATGTAATTTAATGATCAAATTCATTCATTCATCTTCTAACCTAAGTTTTCTTAATTTTGTGGTCAAGGACGTTTGCTGGAGCGTATCCCAGCACACATAGGGCAAAAGGCTGGAAGTGTTAGACCCCGGACAGGTCACCAGTCAAACAAAAATGAAGAACAATTTCTTGATTAATATATCTGAACTGAATTAATATATTTTATTCTAAGTTTGTGAAATATTATTTTTTAATTATCACTAAGGGGCGACGCGATGTGGTAGTTTTTATCACGGTCGCCTCACAACAAGCAGGGCCGGGAATCTCTCTGGGCGATTGTTTGCATGTTCTCCCCGTGCTGGCGTGGTGGGTTTCCTCTGGTTTCTTCCAGTTTCCCCCTACAGTCCAAAACCATGCAGATTAGGTCTATTAGTGATGTTAAATTGTCCATAGGAGTGAATGTGTGTGCGAATGGCTTTGTGTCTTTGTGTTGCCCTGCGATGGACTGGCGACCCATCCAGGGTGTACCCCTGTTTCTCGCTCTATATGCGATGGGATAGGCACCAGCAGACCCAAGTGACCCCGAATTAAGAAATAAGCAGGTAAGAATTTGAATGAATGAATGAATGAATTATCACTATTCCAGATTATGCTACTAATCAATTATCAACTAACCTATTCATAGAGGTATGAATGCCTGTATCCCAGTTGTCTGGGATCTGAGAGAACTCAGCTTGATGGGTGGGGTGGGATCACGTCCTCCGGACAACAGGCACATGCTGAGAGCATCTGTTTACAGTTACAGTTACAGCATTTGGCAGACGCTTTTATCCAGAGCGACTTACATTTGATCTCTTTTTTTGAGCAATTGTGGGCTAAGGGCCTTTGCTCAAGGGCCCACAGTGGTTGCTTGGGAATCGAACCCCTGTCTTTCTGGTATCAGTCCAACACCTTAACCATTAAACCACCACGCCCCGTTCTGCATGACAGAAGGAGAAGCAAATGCTTCATCAAAGCATGCCACATCTTCTTTCTTTTTTTCCGCCCAATTTTTGTTTTCAATAACTTTAAGAATTCTGCCTGGCATCAGACACAGTGTCACAACCTGCAATTGTTTTGGCTCTGGAACTTTGCCGTGGATTCACTTGAGCTTTTCAAATATACACTAGATGTTTGTAAAAACTCAAACTAAGATTGTTTTAAATACCTTTTTGAGTGTTGCTGTTAAAGTGATACTAGTCTGTGTGCTTCTGATCTACAAAATGTCATTATGTCTAATCAGTTTGTTTTGGCTTTAAGAAATTGGTCTCATACCCAGAACAAAAACAATCATATCTTTCTCTGGCATAACTACCAGCTATTAGCTATTTCACGCCAGTTATTTTTATTACCCTCTGCAATGAACGTTAGCAGTTGAACAGAGATGTCCATTCCTTATTTAATATTATGCTTTCACTTTCTACAAAACACCTATCAGGCCAGTGTACACACACACACACACACACACACACACACACACACACACACACACACACACACACACACACACACACAC
>JAOTRA010000006.1:796632-809126 GCA_026260255.1 Pseudolaguvia tuberculata | reverse complement strand
TGTGTGTGTGTGTGTGTGTGTGTGTGTGTGTGTGTGTGTGTGTGTGTGTGTGTGTGTGTGTGTGTGTGTGTTTTGGACACACACAAAAAAAGGCAGTACCGCTGTTTGACTCGACCATATTCTCAATACTTTCCACATGGTATCAATTACCACACAAAGAATCCACTGTTTAAGTGAATCTACACTCTTCTGCAATTCCAAAATCTTGCCTCACAAGTTACCAGATTAGTAACACCTAATAAAACTGGTCAATTAAAACAAGTTAGTTAAAAAAAAATAAAACACAAACACAAATATTAGTAAAGTGTAATGTGCCAATTTGGAATAGGGTACTTTAATAAAACGTTACTACAACAGAATCAAACCATCTTTGTCCACCGGATCACTTTTAATTCATTTATTTTATACTCAATAAATAAATGTGGCAGACATATAAAAAGGAAGAAGGTCAAAAATGTCAATTCCATTTACAACGTTCAGGGAAAATATCCTTCATTTATTCAGACTAGTGGTGTAACCCGTTAACATGTACAATGTCTAGACGCTGGTATTGCACTATTGCCTGTATAACAAGTGTAACTCCATGTCCTAGTCGAATTCTAAACTTTGAGCCCATTAGTGAGTGAATTGTTTTTTTGTCATCATTTAACAGAAATATTTAGTATTATTATATTTATTCATTGAAACAGTACCTTGAATGTTTATTTTATACATTTATATTTTAATTGATTCAATGTATTTCAAATATTTAGGAAATTTAGCACAATCTACAGGAAATATATTACATTAAAGACCAAATGAAAGAACTAAGGCAGTTTCTTTAATAGACTTTAACTGGAACCCTTTAATGTATTTATAAAACTGAATGTGTACATGAGAATAAAAATATATAATAAAGTTAAGAAATTGGAAAAAATGTGTATAGCAAATTTTTCAATTTAATGCTTTCTTTATATTAAATTGCTGATACCTATAATATCGCTTAGCCACAATAAACCTGTGTATTATATATATATAAGAGGGTTCCTGGCCCATAGTCGGTGCATACTGTCATTAAGGGCGATGTTTAATTTAATAAATCAGAATTAACATATTAATTAAGTCACAATTATTTGTTTTAATAAACCAGATCTTCTAATCTGCCACACATTTTTAAAATTCATTGAAAGAGATCTACTATACATTACATTACAATGAGGTTATATTCTATAATATCTCTTAATAATAATAATAATAATAATTCATTCATCTTCTTACCCGCTTATTCCCGAATTCAGGGTCACGGGGGTCTGCTGCAGGAGTACACCCTGGACAGGTCGCCAGTCCATCTCAGGGCAAAACATAGACAAACAACCATTCACACACACATTCACTCCTATGGAAAATTTACAATCACCAATCCACCTAATCTGCATGTCTTTGGACTGTGGGAGGTAACCCACAAAAGCGCAGGGAGAACATGCAAACTCCGCACAGAAAGATCCCGGCCAGGGATTTGAACCCAGGACCTTCTTGTTTTGAGCCGACTGTGATATCCACTACGCCACCGCACCGCCCAATAATAATAATAATAATAATAATAATAATAATAATAATAATAATAATAATAATGTTTATTAATAATAATAATAATCATCTCTTACATTTAGTTTACCTTAGATTGGATTATATTATATTAGATTAACCTAATCTAATCTAATCTCATCTAAGAATAACTTTTAAGGTATATTTATAGAGCCACTGAAACGCAGTTAGCATCTAACCCTAAAGTATTGTAGAGTATGAATGCACCTGTTCCAAACATTAGGCCAAAATTAACCTACTTTGGAAATAATACCAAAATTTCAACAAATCTCTTCTATTGTAGAAGCTATTTTACAGTAAACTAGAATCAAAACCCTTTTGAGTTGGTTGAATGAAGGCTTGGCTAGTAATGGCAATTTTGATGGAGAGGGATTACATGGAGAAGCAAAGTACAAAGAGAATTGGGCGCTATTGGGACCAATTAAACATTAGAAAATGGGGGGGGGACTACAGCGTTGTTACTTTCATTCTTGAATGGCTGTGAGACTTGCTGATGCAGTTTTTAATGCAGCAGGGAAATAAACGTCACTGCAACAAACACATTAGCAGAAAAAATGCAATACTTTCACTATGGTGTTGTGAGTCTAGAGTTTATCCCAAGGGAACACTACATGAAGATGCAATACACATATAAAAAATACAAGTGGACAAAAACTGGAGAATGGTGTGTAATACTGACACATTTTCAAATGATTTATGGGTGTCCAATTTTATTTCCAAAAGGTCAATATGGATACACCTTCTCATTTCAATCAAACAGGAAATGCACCTGTTTCCACGTGTCCTAATTCATTTATTTTGGCTTTCAGTACAATCAGATGTGGCTTATGCTCGTTTAAAAAAACAACCTGCAGCCACCCTGACTCTTTTCAGATTAGATTGGACAACCTGATTGAAGGGACTTCAATATCTATTGTCACTATATGGACAAAAGACTAAAACGTTTTTTTCCCAATAGTAATTGTTGAGAAACTCAAGCAGTTGGACCCTACATAGTGATTCCTATGGGTATTTGGTATAATCCCATGTGGTCTATTTACACACACACACACACACACACACACACACACACACACACGCACACACACACACACACACACACACACCAGTACAAAAAATACCTCAGATGAGGTTAAGTCTGAGTACTTCAACAATTCACATATTGTCTCAGTTTATGCTAGACTGAAGCATCTGGTTATGCATCCTTTCCAGAATTCGGTGAATGCTAGCAAAGCTAGGCCGGTCACTTGGATGGGTACTCCAGCACAAACGCATCAGGTTGTACAGCTCTAATGGACACTGTTCTGGGCACTGCAGCACATGACCATCCCTGACATAATAGATCACCTCTTCGTGTGCCATGCCATAGTAGGGCTGCATACCATGCGAAAAGATCTCCCAAAGCACCACTCCATAGGCCCAGACATCTGACTCTGTGGTGTAGCGGTTATAAAAGATCGACTCAGGTGGCATCCAGCGAATAGGAATTGCATCATTCTCATTCGCCTTGTAGTAGTCGGCTGCGTAGATATTTCGTGACAGACCAAAGTCTGCAATCTTCACTATCAGTTTCTCTCCTACTAGGCAGTTCCTTGTAGCTAGGTCCCGGTGCACAAATTTGCGCTCAGACAGGTACGCCATGCCTGCTGCCACCTGCTTGGATACTGAAAGCTGATCCAGACAACTGAGTGGACACAAATCAGACTCGGAGGACTGGGAAGTAGGCCACATTAGACTTCCTTGACTGAGAGTGCGCTGCTGGACTGGAGAACGTCGCCGCAGGTACTCATTTAGATCTCCATGTGCCATATATTCAAACATTAGACACATGGGCTTCCCTACAGCACACACACCTACAGGAGAAAAAGGATTTATTTCATTAACTTTATTTTCTGTTGTCATCAACAAAACAATTGAAACAAATACTGTTGAACAGTTAAAATGTAAAATGTAAAACAAATAAAACAGGGTAAGTAGGATAAGTACACTATGAATTTAACACTATTCATCAGTTTGTTTTAGAATAACATGCATTATTTATGTGGCACAGATAATTACAGTGATTTGACAGACATACCTAAAAGTCGGACGATGTTGGGGTGATCAAACTCCGCCATAAGAGCTGCCTCTCTCTGGAAGTCATTCTGCATGTCAGCTGAGGCCTCTTCCTTTAACATCTTAACAGCGACCATTGTAAACACTTCATGTGGTAACAGTCCTGGAGCCCTAAACAACAAATACCATGTAAGACGAGGCCGAGGATTCTTCAAGATGATGAGAAGTGGATCTACATTCTATTCCGGGGATCCTCCTAAAATGATTACCTTTCATTCATTCATTCATTCATTCATTCATTCACCTTCTTACCCGCTTATACCCTAATTTTGGGGTCAAAGGGTTTGCTGGCACCTATATTAGTGCACAAAGGGCAAGAGGCAGGGGTACACCCTAGACGGGTCGCCAGTCCATCTCAGGGCAACAAATAGACAAACAACCATTCACACACACATTCACTCCTATGGACAATTTACAATCATTAATCAACCTAATCCGCATGTTTTTGGACTGTGGAAGGAAACCCGAGTACTCGGAGGAAAGCACAAACTCCGCACAGAAAGATCCCCGGCCCGGGAATCGAATACGGGACCTTCTTGTTGTGAGGTGAGCGTGCTAACCACTACGCCACCGCGCCGCCCATCACCTTTCATACTACCAAAAATTGTTAAATGTATAATTTATAATACAAAATAAAATACAAATTCCTAAGGAATGCAATACAGATAAAACAAGTGCAACAGCTTGTGCTGAATGTCTCTGGAGTCGGGAGACAATGTCAAGACTTTAATAAAATGCTCTGCAACATTTATAATTACTGCACATATACAAACAGTATAGTTTATTTATACAAATAAGTAATAGGGGTTAAGGGCTTTGCGCAGGGGCCCAGCAGTGGTAGTGGTGGTGCTGGGAATTGAAACGTCAATTTTTGTTGACTGTCATAACGTGATATATTTCTCAAATACATTTATTTCTTGCATTAAGCTAACTAATAGTAACACTAGATGATGATAATAATGAAACTCATGTTAAACATCCTATGGATGAAATCATCAAACCGTTACTGCTGTTGTTTGTTGTTTCCTTTTTTGTTAATTTGATTAAAAATTATTGAATGGATTTTGTTGCATCTTAAAAGGTTTTTTATTTATTATTATTATTTATTTAAATCCAAGAACTTCCTTCAGTTTATTTGTGTGCTCCATTATTTGTGAGAAGCTCTTTACAATTACAATTACAGTATTTAGCAGATACCCTTATCCAGAGCAAATTAAAACTGAGCAATTAAGGGTTAAGGGCCTTTCTGGTAAAAGTCTAACACCTTAACCACCAAGCCACCACATCTTGTTTAAAGACATGCTTTCTATACACAATGGCTGATAAAACTCGAACTTCAACATAGAGGTAGCGTCGTGGCGTAGTAGTTAGCTCAGTCACCTCACAACAAGAAGGTCTCGGCTTCGATTCCCAGGCCGGGATCGATCTGTGCGGAGTTTGCATGTTCTACCTGCGCTTGTGTGGGTTTCCTCCGGGTACTCCGGTTTCCTCCCACAGTCCAAAAACATGCAGATTAGGTCGATTGGTGATTCTAAATTGTCCATAAGAGTGAATGTGTGTGTGAACGAGTTCTTTGTCTATGTGTTGCCCTGCGATGGACTGGCGACCCGTCCATGGTGTAACCCTCGCCTTTTGACCTATGTTTGCTGGAAAAGGCATGCCATTAAAAGTGCGAATTAGGGAATAAGCAGGTAAGAAGATGAATGAATGAATGAACGAATGAATGAATGAATGAATTTCAACATAAATACATATACTATTTTTGAATGTATATAAAATATTTTTTCATTGCAGTTTAGACATCAGAACTAATGCGACTAAAAGTTTAACCCATCACCCCCTTATTAGCGTCAAAACATATACTTGAGCTACAGCAGACTTTTTGTTTGAAACTGTTTAGACTAGGCTAAACACAGACCTTCACTGAAGGTTAGCATACACAATCAATGCTGTAAGGTTAAACACAGTTTCAGTTCCATGATAAACTGTACACACTTTTAGTCCAAGTTTGAACAGATTTGTTCAGATTAATTAAGAATAAGAAACACAGAAGCTCTTATTTCCCAGCTACAGGGTCATAACGTTAGCCATTCAGGCACAGCTTTGGCATGCATGCCATTAAAAGTGCACTTCCTGTGCTCGAGTCTCTAAATGTTCCTGGAGAAGGCAAATACCAGCAGGGCCCTCTATAAATAGTGTGTAAGCAGTGCCTACTGGCATGATCAAGTCTGCAGGGAAGTTTCACATCAGTGCCCATATGATGCCTGATGATAGCCTCATCGCTGTATCTATTTCAGGAGTGAGCGGTGTGAGTTTGACACCACACACTGCTGTTCCCAGGAGTCTACCCGAACTCAACACATGCCTCCCTATTGCAGGCTGATTACATGGCTGTGGATTATGCAAACAGCAGTTGATGTATTATGTGTGTATTTGTCATGGCTACACAAGACCATTATTGACATGTAAGGTTATTTATCATGCTAGTTTCATGCAAAGCAAGAGTTTTGTAAATAGAAAAATCCTTTTGGAATAAAAACAAATTTCTCTCACAACATTTACTGTTTAAGATGTTTAGATTTAAAGAAAAGTCATTACAGTAAAAAAAAAAAAAAAAAGAAAAAGATCTGTCTCACATTCTTCTTTAATCTTGTATCATAAGCTTTCCGTCTCACCTTGCCTGAAACACTCGTCCGAAAGCTCCTTCTCCAATGTCACGCACATATTCGATGTTGTTACGTGGATACTCGAGTGCCAAAAGCTTGGAGTTGAGCAATAGAGGAAGGCGCTGGTACATGGGGTTCGGGTGCAGCCTGTCTAATAGAAGCTCTGAAGGAAGAGCGGTAAGAGTTGGTACTTCCATGGCCCTGCTATGGACACAAACAGATCACACACTGAGAGGGCAAAAGAAATTCATGGGAAGGGACAATGTATTGCTGTTTGTTTGCCGGTTTACTATTTAATACCTTCTTCTATTTTGTTTAATTTTGGATATAAGAAAATCACCAAAATAAAGCAAATAATCACAATGACGTAACTGTTCATTCATTCATTCTTCTTCTTACCCACTTATTCCCTAATTCAGGGTCACGAGTGTCCGCTGGAGCCTATCCTAGCACACATAGGGCGAGAGGAAGGGATACACCCTGGACAGGTCACCAGTCCATCGCAGGTGACCTGACGAACAACCATTCACACACACATTTTCTTCTATGGGCAATTTAGAATCACCAATCAACCTAAACTGCATGTTTTTGGATAACGGGAGGAAACCTGAGTACCCAAAGGAAACCCACGCAAGTGCAAGGAGAACAAGCAAACTCTCCAGCCTGGGAGTCGAACCCCGGACCTTCTTATTGTGAGGCAACCATGCTAACCCCTACGCCACTTAATCTACAATTAAAAAAGTTAAAATGAATTTTTATCAAATAAACTAAAATAAATGTAACAAAAACAGGGACATCACGCGGGCTTAGCAGCTAGCACTATTGCCTCAATGCAAGAAGGTCCCGAGTTCCATTACCATGTTCTCATTCTGCTTACGTGGGTTTACCCCGGGTACTCCGGTTTCCTTCCACACCCAAAACATGTATGTTAGGTAGATTTGTAATTCTTAATTGCTCATTGGAATGAGTGTAAAAGTGTGTGGATCGGCCTGTGTTGGACTACCGATCATGAGTTTGGGAATAAGCGGGTATAGAAGTCAGATGAATGAATAAATGAACAAAAACAGTAAGGATTTCCTTAAACTGTAAGCGCATCTGAATCTGTGTACTGCTATGGACATAATTTTAGAGTCGGTAAAAATGTCGATATGACTTGAAATGTCTTCGCACCTTTTTCGATGCTTCCACTTTTTCCTCCTCTTGAGACACATAAGCAGAATGATAGTAAAGAAAGCTACACCTGCAAATCCAGCCATGATGAATATGATTACACTCATATAGTAGCCAGGGGACACAGTAGGCATAGGGCTGGAAGAGGCCCATTTGGGACTAGGCGGCACTCTCACACTAGTAACTACTGAAAAATAAAGACAAAAATTGTTTATTAAAAAAAATTATATAATCGTTACACAAATATCTGCCAAAAGGTCAATAAAAATAAGTTATACATTTATGTGTTTTTAACCCTTGTACCCAAACCTTTATTGAGTTTTCATACAACAGTTTTTTTGAAAATTGTCTATTGTATGGTGCCCCCTGGTGGCATGTTGTTCCTAAGCTAACCTACACAATTTATACCTACAGTTATCTGTAAAACAAATCAACTTAAACAGGTTGTAGCAGGTAAAAGAGATTGCTTAAATTACATTTTATACATAAAAGAAATGTTGTGTTTACTATGCACACAAATCTCAGAAAATTAAACAGCATCACCAGCAACAGTCTTGCCTTTGACTACAATAGTTTGGATTTGGAATTGCACACAACCAAGCAGAGAACAATGAATAGGTCCATAAAAGAACTGGATGAAAATAATAATATCTATCAAGTATTATATTAATATTACCTTCTGTACATTTTGGCACCTGGCAGTACTCCCAGCGTATACTTGGGTTGGTGGAGTAGCACCAAGGTCGATCACTCTCCCCTCCTGGATTGCGGCAGTAGTTCTCAGCATTCTTTAGTTCTGGGATGACGTCCACAGATAGTCTGTGAGGATGAGGATCCTAACCAGGAGAGGAAGTGATTATCTTTACTGTTTATAATAAATGTTTACTTACTTTTTTAGATGTGCTTTAAGATAATCAGGAAATGGTGCCATCAGCTAGTTCCTGACATTAACCTTACTACTACAGTAGTCTCCTAGACATATTATTTCATTTTATTGCCCTTGAATCTTGGATGTAGCTAGGGTTTGAGAATAATAAATCACTACATGGAAACACTTCACCACCTGTGCAAAAATATCAAAAGGTCGAGGTGAATATCAAGTTAAATGAGTTCTCATGTACACTCTGATGATTTTTTAGTCAACTGGACTGTGTGGCCTGCACTAAAATAAATGTATATATCACTTTATTATAATTCTTCCAAAAATAAAAAATAACAATTTTTCATGGAATCAATATCCAATTCAACATGAAAGCAAAAAGTAGACATTTTATAAATTCCACAGATGCTTAAACGTGTCAATTGGAGATCTGCTGATATGCTGTTTTATATTCCCATCGTTTTGACAGCTGGAATTAAAATAATAATAATAATCATTCATTCACTCCTCTTCTTACCTGCTTATTCCCTAATTAAAGGTCACGGCGATCTGCTTGAGCCTATCCCAGCAAGAGACAGGGGTTCACCCTGGACGAGTCGCCAATCCATTGCAGGGCCACACATAGACAAACAACCAGTCACACACAATCACTCCTATGGGCAATTTAGAACCACCAATTAACCTAATGTTTTGGAAAACATGAGAGGAAATCTGAGTACCCGGAGGAAACCCAAGCGAACTTTAGGGAGAGCATCCAAACTCCTCACTGTATGACCTCCAGCCCGGGAATCCACTACGCCACTGTGCTGCCCATGCGATAAGAATCAAAATCTGTAAATAGTTTTATTGTTATAGCTGAATGGTGGTATTTAGTGTACGTGTAGATATAATGTGTGTACATACTGTGTTCTTGCAAGGATAGTAAGACAAGTGGAGTGTGTGTTTGCATGTTGAGTAGCTTTGCTCATACTCTGCCCCTAATGACCCTGAATAAACTCATACTCATTATGATAACCGCTATCTTGCATCCTAGCTCCCCAGTGGCTTTAATTAAAGTAAAACAAATAAATAATTACCTGCTGGTCCCATCGCTGGCAAGCAACACCAGATGCTGTGACATTGTGATTGCCTTGATAAAACCTTCCTCTATCATTGTAGCATGTTGCTGTTTAGGAAACAGTAAACACAGTGTAAATCTGCATAATTGCCTGAAATAATGTTACGAATTAAAATTCTAGCTAAACAAATTTTAAATTCAAAACAATTAGAAATACAATATAGGGCCAAAAGTTTGTGGACATTTTCCTTTTCTACCTAACCTAAGATAAATTAAACTAAATATTTCCTTCATGAAGATTACTTCCTATTATTTCTTTACCAGTTTACGTTACTCAATTTGTGTTACTAAGACTCTTATCTTAATCAACATTAAGTTAAAAAAAACGTCTGCTGTTATTCTAAGCATACCTTTTTCTTCTTCTTCTTCTTCTTCTTCTTCTTCTTCTTCTTCTTCTTCTTCTTCTTTTTTCGGCTGCTCCCGTTAGGGGTCGCCATAGCGGATTACTCTTCTCCACACTACCCTGTCCTCTACATCTACCTCCCCAACTACCTGCATATTTTCCTTCACCACATCCATAAACCTCCTTTTTGTTCTTTCTCTTTTCCTCCTACCCACCACCTCCATCCTCAGCATTCTTCTACCAATATACTGCATGTTCCTTGTCTGCACATGTCCAAACCATCTTAACCTGTCCTCCCTCACCTTGTCTCTAAAACATCCTACATGTTGCGTCCCTTTAATAAACTCATTTCTAATCCTGTCCATCCTCGTCACTCCCAATGAAAATCTCTTCAACTCTGCCACCTTCAGCTCCGTTTTCTGTCGTTCTGACAACACCACTGTCTCTCAACCGTACAACCTTGCATCTTACTACAGTCCTATAAACTTTCCCTTTCACTCTTGCAGAGACTCATCGGTCATGTTATTCTAAGCACACCAATCTATTAAAATTAAATCAGATTTAGGGGTATTGGTGTTGGACTGCTAAGTGAAATAGGGGTACTATTCCTAGTACTACCAACTTGCTCACTGTTGGACCCTTGAGCAAGACCCTTAATTCCCAATTGCGCTGCTGTAAAAATAAGATGGTGGTGTCTGCCAAATGCCATAAATGGAAATACTGTATTAAAATATTGTATCTTAAATATAAGAGGAACTAGTTTTCTTGTTTTAACATAACTGTTTTAGTCCTTTACACGGGCTACCAGTTACATAAAAATGTTTGGGAAGAATTGAAATACTAACTGCACACCCAATCTTCTCACCCAACATTAATGTCTGAACTCACTATTGCTCTTGTAGATAAGAGAACTTATTTTTAAAACTATACCAAAACTTGCCAAACTGGTGGTCATATTACCGCAGAAAAGGATAAATAAATCTTGAATGTAATCTTAGAGACAATAAGTCAGTTTTCCGATGATGATCTTGTTATGAACTATTTTAGTGAGCTTTCATTTAGAATTAACACATTACATCTCTATCATTAAAAAGCTTCTATATAAACAAAAATGACTTGACGATGTTCATTAAACTGTAATTTGATGTCCACAAACCTTTGCTCTTACTGTGTACAATAGAAAAAAAAATAACATACTTGTGATTTGGTCTTTCTTTATCTCTGTAGGGGAAATAAAAAGAAATTATAGTCAAGTTTTTTTGGTACAGAAATGAATTTTTTTTTAAAAAACCAAGTCAGCATGTTACTTCACACACTGTTGCTTCACACACAGTTAACTCATGGAATACAAACTGTTTTTATCATTTCTACGATTTTTGTCAGCGTATAGTTTCTTACCTACAAATGCTACCGCAGTGCATGACTCTGGAGCTGCATGCTGACTAGGCAAAGTTTCACAGTCTGGCAAAGTGAGACTCAGGCTTGAAGACATGACTCCTCTGTGATTTCTGTCCTCCATCAGGTGCCATTCTTTATAACAATAGAGTTCCTTCACAGCCATACAGTGCTCCCTATGACACAGTTGAGGTATGACATAGAAACATCATTGGAGAAATTTACAAAAAAAAACTTTTATGTGTCATTTGTTCATCTTCTATACCTGTTTAATCTATAATATTAGGCTATGCGGATCTGTTAGAGGTACGCCCTGTAAAGGTCAATTTATGACTTGTAAAGGTCAAATTAAGGCCTGTAAAGGTCAATTTATGACTTGTAAAGGTCAAATTACGCCCTGTAAAGGTCAATTTACGACCTGTAATACACGCCTTTATACGCCTTTAAAATCACTAATCAAGCTAATGTACAACTTTTTGATGTTGCCAAACGTAGACCGTAAGCTTTAGCAGACCAGCGTGACCACGGAATTAGGGAATAAGCTAAAAAAGTAATGAATGTTTTATTAATGGTCGAACATCCAGATCATATGCATAAAAATGTAGGGCTACATAACATACATACATTTTTAAAAATGATGGCAAACTGTTAAAACCACACAATTTAGAAATCAAAATATTCCGTAACACTTAATAACTTAGTCTTGTTAATCCTAAAACTGGCACTGCTTTACTACATCATCTTTATTTATATCAGTTTAGTTATTTTATAATTTTGGTAATAGAACTCGTCTTAATATAATAGCTGTCTTCTGGTTTGGGGAGTGGTGGCTCAGTTGAGTGGTTAAGGTGTTGGATTGCTAATTGGAAGATCAGGGTTCGATTTCCAAGAGCAAGTTGCCACTGTTGGGCCACCCCCAGTTGTAATAAATGTAAATGTTTATTACTGTTTTTGCACATATTTTATAGAAGGTCTAAGAATATTCAATGATTCAGAAAGCAAAATATATTAACCTAAAGAAAGTCTAGTGGTTATTTTTAGTCAAAACATAAACTTTATTTTGGTAGTGCGGTGGCGTAGTGGATAGCACAGTCGCCTCACAACATTCCGCATGTTCTCACCGCGCTTGCGTGGGTTTCCTCTGGGAGCTCCGGTTTCCTCCCACGGTCCAAAAACATGCAGATGAGGTGGATTGGTGATTGTAAATTGTCCATAGGAGTGAAT
>JAOTRA010000006.1:769764-788590 GCA_026260255.1 Pseudolaguvia tuberculata | reverse complement strand
TAGGAGGAAAAGAGGAAGACCAAAGAGGAGGTTTATGGATGTGGTGAAGGAAGATATGCAGGTAGTTGGGGTGAAAGCGACAAATGTAGAGGACAGGATAGTGTGGAGAAGAGTGATCCGCTGTGGCGACCCCCTAACAAGAGCAGCCGAAAGGAGAAGAAGAAGAATTAAGAAAAATGTTTTCCACAATGATGCCTATTGTATATCTTGTCATGTTTTGAGAGAGGCCAGTGTTATTTACCGTCAAAAAAACCTACTGGTTTACACCAAGTCATATTTTGTCAGGAGTAAAAATAATTTCGTGACTACAGATGCAAAATTTCTTCCTTTGATTGTTACTCATATCTCAAAGCCAGCAAGATGCAGATAATGGGATGTACAAGCATTGTTCAGCTTGTTTATCAGACAGTGACTGGCGGTTATTATGATCAGATTACATGTGCGGTAAGTGGCAATAAATTTAGCTGAAGGTTTTGTGGCGGACATGGCATGAATCCCGCTCTTTAGACAGACTGCTTTAAAATTAGCATGCTGTCATGTTGACAACTCTGTTCAAACCACACTGACACTCAGCCACTTGATTTTTTCTACAATAACAGGCAGTATAATAAGGGTACTGTCATATAGCCTTGAAGGCAGATCATCACTTTTGGAATATTTTTTTTTTTAGTGTTCAGCACAGACACAGCACAGGTTCACTGATGCAGCATAGACACACAGCACCGGCTCACAGACGCACCAGTTACATTTACGACATTTTAGCAGACGCTCTTGTCCAGAGTCACGTACCAAGAGTGCTTAAAGGTGTGTCAACGGTTTCTACATCAAAATGAATTATGCAGGTTTTTATTTGACTGTATGTGTCTTTGTATATTTTGTGCTGTGTGTGTTAGGCAGCATTGAACCTGCCTCAGCGCCCTCCTCTACACTGTTCCACGTTGGTCCCAATACTCTGCTTCTCACTGCGCCTTCTCATGTGGACGTGCCGGTTGAAAGACTCATGGTGTTCGCTGCCCTGGCTGATCTTTGTCTCTCTGGCATCCCACCACACACGAGACGGAGTGCGGCACGGCTTGTGGCTGTGGCCTTTCACCAACACGCCGCCCATCTCCTACTGGCTGTACGTCACCATCACGACTACCCTCCCCCATCTCTGTTCTGTGCTCATGTACCTGACCGGCACCAGAGATATGATCTCAATCAAGCACGGAATGGCCATCGATGTCTGAACCGAATTCCTGCCCTTTAATTCCTTCAAAGGAATGATGCACACTAACGTCTGGAGTTCAGCAGCACCCTCATTCACTCATTCTTTCAATTCGCATTCATGTCATTTAACCAGCACATCAGGGGTTACTTTGCTATCAGGGTTTACTGACTGCTCCGATCGGAACTGAAACTATTTGTAATTGTAAAGGAGACATAAGCTCTCTTTTCAAAGGAATATATGCCATACCAAGCCCTCTTCTCTGTGAGATCTTCATCGTTACGTCTGTTCTTCTTCTTTATAGCCAATTTTCAATGTGACCAAATCGATCAAGAGAATTTAGTAGAATGTGCTTTTCATCTTAGCATGTAAGTAGATCAAAATGTTACCCACAATGCATTTACTGTCTTGGGATAGACAGACCAAGCGGAGACAGTAATGTGGTGCCAGATGTGTGTTAAATCCCTAAGTTTTCAGCACTGGTTAGTGGCAGAGCTCAGGCCGTAGACATGTCTTTATTGCCTGAGTAGAACAAAATCCTGCACTATAGGGTATCAATATATTATAGTTTTACAGCAGTAATCAAAACCTACAGCGAGTTTACCGCCAAACTTGAAACTTATAAGTGTGTTGAGGCAAGTTAAAGCTAAACTCTGCAGGACAGCAGCCCTTCAGGACAGGGATTGTACATACATGGTCACAGTAGATTTCTTGGCAAATCCTGTCTCGTGCGCACACACACACGGCTCATGTGACAAACACTACCGACACAACGTCAACAAACAAGCATTTTGTGATTAAGCTGTGCTATCTACTGTAAGATTTAGAATATTTATTTATTTATTTATTTATTTATTGAAAGGTTGTGTCCAGAATAGTGTTTTAGATGTGATGTAGGTTGTGGGTGAAGCAGTGTTTGTGAAAGTTAAAATGGGTATATGATTTAAATAAAGGGCGGCATAGTGGTGTAGTCGTTAGCACGGTCGCCTCACAACAAGAAGGTCCCGGGTTTGATTCTTGGGCTGGGGATCTTTCTGTGCAGAACTTGAATGTTCTCTCCATGCTTTCGTGGGTTTTCTCCAAGTACTCCGGTTTCCTCCCACAGTCCAAAAACATGTACATTAGATAGATTGGTGATTCTAAATTGTCCATATGAGTGAATGTGTGTGTGTGTGTGTGTGAGCGGTTGTTTCTGTGTTTGCCCTGTAATGGACTGGTGACCTGTCCAGGGTGTACCCCTGCCTCTCACCCTATGTGAACTGGGATAGGCACCAGTAGACCACCTATGACCCTGAATTAGGGAAGAAGCTGTTGTTATACACGTATTAAACAAAACCATTTAGGCCAACAATAATTTCTTAAGTTTAAATCCATGTGCTGTTGTCTAAAGCCATAACTACTAGAATTATTTTTTGCCTCAATGATCTATATTATTTACGATTGTTTGCAAAAAAAGTGTAACAATTTTTAGATGATCAAGTCTTAGTGTTGATTATCTTTAGTTGTCCTGAGGGTGAAATCTGACCTGATGCACCAGCAAAAACAGCAAAGCAAAGAACAAAGGAAATAATGTGAGTCTGTATTATCATTCATTAGCGTAATGTCAAATAAACATAGCTTAACTATTACTTTAAAGACAATAGTGCAAAAGGATTTATAAAGATTTTAACCATCCCCCACCCTACCCTACTCTACTCTACCCTTATGTCTGATTCCAACCATTATTTTTCTTCTGTTTGTTTCTAGTTAATAAATTCAAGTGTTCAACTTACAGGGAAAAATCTAAAAGCTGGATATTTATCTCATTGTTCCTTACAGATCAGAGTAATCCATTCTTTCTCTCGGATTTTTATTTAAGTTCCTAGTTTGGCCAGCAGATGGCATCAATGGATTGTTTGTACACCACTATGGAACTGTACTGATTTATTTATAATTAGTTTTTTTTATACTTGATAAGTATTTATCCTAATTTATTATAGATTGTCAGGGCCTTCATCATGTCAGGTAAACAAAAATCATTTGCACTTTTCATTTGTAAACACTGTGTGCCAGATTAAACTTTAAGGAACATTCCAGCAAGTGTTTCAGACTGATTTGTCATTAGTCACTTTATCACAGGGAAGTTCCTCCAGCACACTGTAATATTCCTCTCTGACCTCAGAGTCACAACAGGCAAATAAAAATGGCCGATAAATAAACCCATTGTTTATACAGAAGTGACACTTCCAATATTTTATGAAGTCAAACATTTACAAACAGCAATCAGAGTTCAACCGCCGTTTATTTACCTTGGTACCACACAGCAGCGCTGTTGTTTGTATATCGAGTTGATTGTTAGCTAGAGGGTTAAACTTTCCCGGGTTCAGGACAATGTAAACATCATGGCTAAAGAATTTTTCTCTTCTTTGCTCCAAGCAGGTCCCGAGTCTAACAGATTAAAACACAAGTGAGGCTACAATATTTGTGGTAGCTTCCTAGTTAAGGTGTCGGGCTGATACCAGAAAAACCGGGGTTCAATTCCCAGCTCCACCAAGCAACCTCTGTGAACCCTTGAGCAAGGCCCTAAACCCCTAATTGTAAGTAGCTCTGGGTAAGAGCGTCTACCAAATGCTGTAAATTACATTTTTTTGGGATAAAAGTTTAATGTTCAATGTGATGTTTATGGTTCTGTTGGTGCATTATTACATTTGTGAGGCTTAACTCTTACTGCTCCATCGACACCAATTTACTAAGATGGGATATGCCAAAAAATGAGTTCATTAAGTATCAGTGACAAAATAAAAGCATTTACATTATTAGAATATATATCATTAAATCACCACCACATTCAGTAAACCAGGTTTTCTCATGAAATTGATGGAAATTTCAAAATCACCAAATGGTAGCCAAATTTTCAGTGCTAAGTAAATAACCTTCTGACCAATCAGAATCCGGTACTGTGGTAGGAAGCAGTTTTCAGTGTCAACCTGAAGCAAATTGTGATAAAATAATTTTATTTTTACAAGAATACAAACGGAGTAGTAACAAACCAGCTTATATTGTACACAAAAGCAGAATATACACTATACATGCATTTCGCATCATCTCTACGTTCACCAACTCCACTTAAAAAGTTTATTACATCACACACAAAGCAAAACCCACAACACCAAACAAACAAAGACTAAAGACAGAACAGTAAGGATGATTTCTGTAAAAATATATAAATCGGCTGAAATGTTTAGACACAATCCACTGGGAAATTGTAAGACAATGATTTATAATAATCACTATTCATTTTGTTTTTAGTTCAGCAGAAAACTTTCTAACCCAACAAATACAGTGTCAGGCCTCCGGAAGCAAAATCAAACGTTACGCTTCACATCCAATCCCAACACACATACTGTATGATGAATACACTGCTGAACAGGAGCTTTAAATGCATGTTGAAATATTTCCCAGTGCATCGAGGTAATTACCGTAAACACACTTTTTCCAAAACATCAGCTATCAAAATGATGACAGGTGCAGGTTTTTCAAACTTTAAAGTTAGCATGACTAAGGGCCAACAAACTTTGGGGCCCCCATAGATCTGCTTTACTAGTACTAGTAGCTGAGTGGAATAGCTGTGGTAGAAGGAGCCCAACATTTCAGTAGTGGATTAACACACTTGCTGTAACTCAATTACATTTTCTTTATAGATTTTGTAGCAATGATCTGCTCCGGTTTCAGTACAAGCGGATTGTTTCTTGTCGCATGACCTGCAGTGTGTTTACGGTATTGTGAAAATTTACGATATTTATATGTAGCTGCAGCAGAGGCATGCCAGGAAAAACCAGCATCACACTGCATAAGCGTGCCAACTGTATCACTCCATATTTACAGGAACATATACCAGTGTTGGCATTTGTGCTTCCCACCATCGCTGCATATTCAGCTGTAATTCGATCAGATTTCATCGTCTCCGATTTTATTTATTTTACATTTATGGCAAATCGGCAGACGTCCTCAAACAGAGCGGCTTAAGGGGGTTTAAAGGCTTTATTCATGGGCCCAACAGTACAAATTTAGTGGTGCTGGGAATCGAACCCTGATGATTCAATTAGCTGTCTTAACACCATAAGCGAGGTTTTACCACTTTTTCCTTTTTATTTATTAGTTCAATTTCTTCCTCTACAGGAAATACAGGGACAGGTTTCAATGCTAAATATCACTTAATTTATTAATAAATCATTTGGATAACTTGGAAAACACATTCAATCGGATGAGATTTTTCTTTGGTACATTCAAGGAGCAAAAACATTTTTCCATGCCTCACTCTTTTGCTCAAGTGTTTTGTGTATTACTGCTGATTAAAGCATCTTTTGTGGGAGAGAGTCTGATATCTGACTGCAGGGATGGAGAGGTGACTACACAGTGAATGAATCATAATATTATTCACAGAAACTAATCAGAATATTAGCACCTGTATCACTTTGGGATGTTCGATTGACAACTTGTTCAATCGTTAAGGAATTCCATAATTATCCCCATCCTGACTTTTAATAATAATCACTAATGAATTGAAAAGCTGATCTGTCACTAATGCAGGTATACAATTTGTAAGAGGACTG
Source organism: Pseudolaguvia tuberculata (assembly GCA_026260255.1). NCBI lineage: Eukaryota > Metazoa > Chordata > Actinopteri > Siluriformes > Sisoridae > Pseudolaguvia > Pseudolaguvia tuberculata. Next base: position 782,791 of record JAOTRA010000006.1, on the reverse strand, counting down.
AATCCAATCGGAAAATATCAGAATCATGCAGGTCATGGGATTAAACTATTTATTAAAAAAAAAAATAAAAAAAATTGAAACTATTCATTAACTAACCACTGAGCCACCATTGCCCTACACATCTGTCTCCGACCTCTAGTGTTTACAAGTTCTACCAGAACTAATTCCAGCATACACCTGGCGTATAAGTCCACTGTGTGTAACTCTTCTAAAGCATAATGATGCCTGCAGCGCTGCCAGGAAATTAAATCTTTCTTTTGATACATTACAATATAAAAAGCACATGCACTGTTTAAGCTTTATGACACTGGAAACATAGAAACAAGTCCATATATTCAATAGAATTTTTTTTTTTTTTTACAATTATATAACCCTAACATAAAACTATATTAATAAAACTAAGATTTAATAGAGAACTGATAAATCAGGAATACGCATTAGCTTGAAAAAGGTTTTCTTTTTAAGGCTTGATGAGAAAAGAACCAGTAGGAAACTGCTGATCATTTTATTTTTGTCTTCCTGTGCAAATAAAGCCATTCACGCCCCTTTAAAGGAAAAAAGGATTCCGGACAAAATAGTTTGCTTGTGTGTGTGTGTGCGTTTGTAAGGGTGGGGTAGGAGTTTGTGTGGGGCTTTTAGACTGGATTCTGTGTGTGCCAGATAGACTTGATTGATGGACTAACAGTTGTTTCATGCGGTGACGTGTTGTGCTTCCAGGTTTGGCAGTGTTTCTACATACCTGCATTGCTGTGGAAAAACCACCTGTTGTCCATATTGACTAATTAATCCACCTTGTAAAAGTGCTCAAATGGGGTGTGTAGAACCACAGGCAGTGGGATGTACGGCTTTTACACCAAATAAAAATTGATTTCTGCTTAGTAAACAGTGTCATAATAAAAAGCTAAATTAAAAAATCTTTTTCATATCCCAGGCAGCCATTATTTTAGTTGTTACATTATTTAGTTCTGTTAGTATTTTTTAAATCTGGTTACTGACCAGACTCATCCATCTGCCTTTTAACTATTAATAATAAAACAAACAAAAAATATTCAGTACTTATTCCAGAACAGTGAGAGATCAGCTCCTGTGATGGGATAAAACTAAAAAGAAACGCAGAAACTGAACTGATGAGGATCAAACACACACACACACACACACACACATTTAATGCTAATCAACGCATGCACACACACAGCCAGCCGTCTGCCTCATTCCTGTAATTAAACGTGAAATGGATAACAGGGTGAGAACACACTCCAGTGTGCACACACTCCACTGACTCAATGGGAATGGAATACTGGTTCTGCATTGGCTGTGGATATAACCTGAGTGGGTGTGAGTGTGTAAAAAAAAAAAAAAACCAAAAAAAAAAAAAAAACACTTTCACTTTTGCCCACACAGCATTTATAATTGTTGAGGTAAAGTAAAAGTAATTCAACTGTGCCAACATTTTGTGTGGTCTGTACGGTGCCCAACTTGCTTCCTCAGAGATCCAGCAGAGGGTTTTTCTTGGCTCTGCCTATGACACTAATAGGAGAGATTCATTTGTACTGCTAAAGTCAGTATATATCAAAGAAAACTTTGGGTCCAAATTGCGCCCGAGATTATTTGCAGATGCCTCAACCGGTTTTTGGAACAGAAATGAAGAGGCTAAAAAAATCTCCATCTCAACATGAGTCACATGACAGCAGAAAGTCTCTTGTCTGGTCTACTAAATGCATGTAGCAGCTATATGTTCAGGAGCTTCGTCCCTTGCATTGAAATGTAATAATGCCCAAACATGGCTCCTGACTGCCATGCTTTTTTTCTGTCCTTCCCAAATGTCACTGCAGCCAAATGGCACAAGTCTGCATGGAAAAACCGAAGCGACAGATAAGCGCGTTGATTTTAAATATCCTGGTCCAAAGCTGGAACAATTTGACTCAAGGAAAGAAAGCCTGGATCTGTTTTGTGTTTCGCTTTGTGCTACATTGAAGGAAAAAAGCTGGAAAGGTTCACAGTTAATAGGAATCAAATCTCCGATGTGTGGATCCAATTCCCAGAGCAGCGATGGGAAAAAACATGAAACTGGGTAATGTAGTGTGGACTTCAGCGCTGCAAGTGGCAGTAGCCATGACTCCCTGTGATGAAGCCCTATGAGGGCTGAAAAAAAGACTAAACCAACCTGAACACCTGCAGAAAAACACAAACGGTTGGAATCAATGTAATTAACATTAATTCAATGAAAATATTATTGCATAAATTTGATAAACATTGCATGGACTCTCATACAGATCACATTACTTAGCATTGTCCAGCCCCCCCAGTCAAAAGCCTGTGCTTTAGGCCATAAAGGTGCACAACTAGCAATCATGCATTGCTAACACATTAGAAAACCTCAGGAATGCAGAACACAGACACACACACACACACAGACACACACACTTCCATTTTCCACGCCCCAGAAACATTATTCACACACTTTATTTAAAAGACTTTTGCTACCTAATAATGGCTAAATACATTTTGCAAACTTTCTGAATTAACGAGAGGAAGAAGTAGGAAGTGGTAGCCTAGTGGTTAAGGTGTTGGACTAATACCAGAAAGACCGGGTTTGATTCCCACATCCACCAAACCACCACTGTGGGCCCTTGAGCGAGGCCCTTAACCCACAATTGCTCAGTTGTAAAAAAAAAAAAAACCCCAAATGCGATTGTAGGAAAAGAAGAAATCTGATGTAACTTACTTTAGATTAGCAAGGACTTCATCTTCACCATTGAGGTTAATTCCTGTTTTGTCATGTTGCCCTGCCTCCTGTTCCTCACACTGCAGGAATACAGAAATCTAGTTGCAGTTCAGGTTTGCTTTTTATTTGTTATCTATTAAATCCACAGACAGATTAAGGAAGGGATGAAAGGACGGTCGGTACCATTCAGTATCATTTATAACCAGTTAGCAAAGACCAGCACTGCTTACTACACCACTTATCTACCAATACAGCACCATCTTTTATTCTGCAGCTCATATACTGTATAACCTCAGCCTTTGGACCCAAGAAAGATGGAAACTACATTTTATTTCTTTTGCCAACAACATTATGTCAGCTAGCTAAAGACAATGAAAAAAACCTCCCTTTTCCCTCTCAGGACACTTACTGGCTTATAGAACGTCACACATGCCTATCCAAATATTACACAACATCTACATTTGCTTTGTGAAGCAGCACTTGGATAATAAAGTGTTTATAACACTTACACTCCTAGGTTGTTTCAGTTCCCTGCTTGCTATCTATTTAACATGAATTAGCAGACATTAAATGATTAAAGTCAGCACTCACCAGAGCAGAACTGTGATGGTAAACACCACCACCACCATTACCACTGCCAACATGCTGAGAATGATCAAGAACTGGCTTTCATTCTCTTTAAATGACGAATCTGTGAAACACAATTACCAACAAAAAAAAAAATTACATTTCAGAGATAAAAACATTTATAAAAATAAAGGGTTAAGGGCCTTACTTAAGGGCCCTACAGCTTGGCACACCTGGGGTGTAAACTTATTTGATTAGTAGTCTCAAAATCATAACCACTAAGCTACCACATGTCCTTGCATGAATGCCAACAATCTTTAGTTAACACGCCATAAAAATAAGCAACGGGAATGCAACATTATTCATTCATTTATTCATTTCCATTGAAAAGTGTTTGCTCAGGTGGACGGTATGGTGAAGCGAGTCGGGGAGCCTGCACACACACACTATATCTCCAAAGTCATTTTGGTCTAAAGGCAAATTGCCCAAAAATATCTTTGAAAAAGAAAAGGGTAACTCGAGCATTTCAATGCTGACTGGAAACATGTATGATTGATTTCCAGCACCAACATGGTACCAATGCTGGGCACCTTCCAATAAATTGTTAAACTGAATCAAATTCTTAAACTGTTAATAAAAAAAGAAAAGTCAATTTGGATAAAAACTTCCAAATGCCAGGAATGTTCGATTCTTATTTAGGAATAAAAGTTGTCAGGGAGCTTTATTACAAAAATAAATAAAATCACAAGCACCTGATATCTGAAGGGTCTATAGTTTAAGTAAAATTAAAATAAATAAAAATGTAAAAAATAAATTTTAAAAATTCATATTTCTTATACAAGAAACTTCCAGTTCCTTGGACAAAAGCTGATGGGAGGTGGTCTCCTGTAACGCCATGAGCACTGCTGTGTGCTGATCATTCAAAATGTGGAACCAATTAGTTCATTAAGGCCGAGTGAAGCATGGCGGCGCCTGCCACATGGCCTGCTTTATAAAGGCTGATCTGGGATGTGATTGGTACATGATATGAGTAACTGTAGAGGAAACCCAGCCTCTGAAATACCAAAGGCCAAGCACATCTGGATTAAACCCGAAAAAAGCATCTGGATGGGATCTCTAAAGACATCTAAACGAAGCATGTTCGATCTGAGCTCCACATTTGTGCTCTCTTCTTTTGCCAAATCCTCAAGGCTCATATGGATGGAAAAAAAGAGCTCGGTCCATGTATTTAAAAAAAAAAAAAAAGTGTATGTACTTGAGCCTTTTCTCTGTAATTCAATGAAAATGGCAATAACCTACCAGGAGATTTCTCTGTTGCCTTCACTGGGAATGTGGACGGAAAGATTGGCTCAAAAACATCATCGGTGGTGGTTTCAGCTATCCTGGATGGATCTGAAATAGAAAGAATAAGTGTTAGAATACAGTATTTGTGCTTAAAAGGTTTCTTTTTATCAGCTGTATCAAGATTTTTTATTTCTAGACCTTAATTATGTGTTTCTTAGCTGATGCAGCTTTATTCCCATTGTAGGTTACACGCTAGCCTGGGTTTTAAAACAATTACAATTCTGAAGTAACGGAAATATGATTAAGCTTCGACTAATCGAAATATCTTCCATAATTATTCTAACCACACGCTGAAACTGCATTATACAATTTACCAAAAGATGGCGCTAGTAACAGATCCTCTTAACTGCACACAGAACAGAACAGAACCGATATTAGCTGAGCAAAACAAATATGATGCAGTATCTTATGTCACCATGTCTGAATGTCCATTTTTATCTGTTTTTTTTTTTCTTTTGACTCAGTCACTAACACACACCATCACACTCTGTCCTCAGTGTTTGTCAGTGTTTTTTTCCTGATTGTCTGTGGCTGTGTGTTTTTTATTGTCTTTTAAGAGTGATTTTATCTTTTCGTTAGTCTTCATATTTTAATCCATCGTTTTCATCTTTTCCTCAGTCTGTCTGTCTGTCTGTCTGTCACTGCAGGAGTCTGTGTCTGAGATGTTTTGCATTTGTCGTTTCTGTCCATGTTTGTTGCCAGATATGTGTGTGTATTTTGGTGCGTGTCTGCATTTGTTTAGCTCACCGCTCCAGGGTTGGCCCTGCACCACCTGACTCCATTCACTCCACTGGCTGTGGTTTATTAAAGCATCCTGGGCTCGTACCCTGATGTGGTGCAAATGACTCATCAGGGCATCCACGATCACCATACTCGTGTCCTCTGTCTCCAACTGGACACACACACACACACACAAAAATACTTTCATAGAATAATTACAATCCAACTTTTTTTTGTCATCATATTTATGAACCTCTAACGGGAGCAGCAGAAAGGGGAAGAGGAAGATTTATACCGCAATCGGTCTTTATAAGACATTGAATGGTCTGGGTTTCCTGTGTGTGTGTGTGTGTGTGTGTATTTGTTCAGAAAAACACCACTGTAATCTTGTAAGCAATTTCTTGACGTTTGGCAGATAAGTAAAGCGCAGTAATGACCCAGACCTTGTATTGGTCACTCCTGTAGGTCTCCTTTGTTCAGATTTTGGACAAAAATAATTCTTCTCTAATCCGTGTTGTGTCATACAACAGCGCTTGAGGTCCTGTAGCTTAAACTGCATCAAAGGGGGGAATGTGTGTGTGTGTGTGTGTGTGTGTGTGTATGCAAAGCATGTTGTCGCTTTATAGTCCCTATAGAAATAACTTAGAACTCATACTCCTTTTAAACATGACAATGTAAAGCTATTGAAAGTTTACAGAATGGAGGCTTTTCTGCTCCCACTACTGCATGATTTTCACTGCATTCCTGTAGCATCACATTGTCACTTCCTGAATTATGCAATTCACTCTTTTTGCGAATATCACCTTTCTTTACCTTCAAATCTCAAAAATGTAAATGGGTTTAATTTGTATTGGCCTTATGTGGCATTTCAAATGTTACGTGATGGAAAAGCACTAAATAAATAACATTTATTTCTCTTCCTCCTCCTCTTCCTCTTCCCCCATTGTCTCTCACCATCTTCCTCCTATTCTTCTTCCATCATGTCCATTCCGCCTATTTTTCATCTTCTTCCTAATATTTTACTTCCTTCCCTCCTCTTCTTACTTTTTTTTACTTATCACTGTAATAAGCAATAATTGGAGTTGATCATTCGATATTTACCTCCTATGCGAACTGGCTTTGTATTCACTGTAACTATAAACCTGCATAAAACTACTCCCCCTCCCCCAGTTCATATTTAATTGCTAGTGGCAGTAAATGGACATTGAGTCTAGTTTACCCTGATGTTTAACACCAGTCTTCGACTCTCAGCTTTATTCTTATGACTGTGCTTCAGTTGTCCAGCTTGGCAAAAACCAGACCTTTCCTTTTATTAGAGGGGAAAAAACCAACTCCATAGAAGTTACAGCATGAGCTACAGCACACATTTAAACTTCATGTATTCTTCTGAAGTGCTGATGTGCTTCTGAAAACGAGAAAGGAAGAGGGATCTGAGCAGTAGGACTCGGGTAAGTGAGAGGAGAAGCAGAAATATGTGTTGGAGGTACGATAAAGAGAGTGAGCGGAGAAGTGGAGAGAGAGAGAGAGAGAGAGAGAGAGAGAGAGAGAGAGAGAGAGAGAGAGAGAGAGAGAGAGACGCTACCAATCACAAGGCACCGCTCTTAAATTTGTTATTTTATAAACAAAGATAAGTTGCAATAATAACAAAATGTAAAAAAAAAAAGAAATTATCACACATATGCAAGTCATCCTGAATAAATGTGTGTGTTTCTGAAACTGTTGTAACAATGCCTCTCCCGGGTGAGTCACCCATTCTCTTTAGCCAATCGGATGCAAGTGCACTATTCCACCACTCCAATCACAACCTGTCGATAGGGGAGGACTCATATTAATATAAAGCTTTATTTCCAATCTAATCAAGTCAGATTGCACAAAAGGTGTGCAAGGCTGAGCTTCTGTGTCAGTGTTGGTTAAATGATGAAGTCACTTCTGCTTGGCTAGAATGGTTTAACATGGTGTCAGGATAATCTCCAAAATCTTTAGCTGGTTGATATAAAATAATTAAAGAGTTTATATCAGATTTATTAATAAGTGAGAACATTTATACATTATGAATGTATGAAACCAGAGTAAGGAGGACCCAGAGTAAACCCACACAAACACGGGAAAAACCTCCAAACTCTGAACAGAAAGGTCTCTGCCTGAGAATCGGATCGTTCTTGCTGTAAGGTAACAATGGTAACCAAATCAGAAATTAAATAAATAAATAAATAAATAAATGCAAAAATCATGCTGGACTGTCGTCAAAGTATAAATTAACTATGATTAATTGTAGCTACAAAAGTGATTGTTGTTTTTAATTTTCTTTTATGATGATTGAGTCACCTTTGACCAATATTTGGAGCCGACAGGTTTGTACTGCAGCTCGAACTTCAGTGGAAAGGCGACGAATCTATCAGAAGGCCACGAGGCAGGCGGCTTCCAATGTATAAACAGCTGCGTGGGTTCGGCATTCACTTGCTCACAGATCAGTTCCTCAGGAGCATCAGGCTTTACTATATTTACACACAGACAGACACACACACGCTTAGTTCCATTTAAATTATTTAAAAAAAAGTTGCAACTTGCAGTGCTTTCGCGAGTTCAATAACAATGTTCAATAATGACAGCTTACAATTCTTATCAACATCGATGAAGGTGATGGTAGATCTAGATCCAAGCGGATTTACTTCTGTTATGTTCACCAGGTGTTTGCTAGCCCAGAATGTAAAGTTACTGATAGTACACTCGTTTACATCCATTAACTTTTGTTCACAGGGCTCTGGGCTTCTGTTATCCACACTGTAAAACGAGAAGAAATAAAAAGAGTGATAGAGAGAGAGATGACAGGATCACGACAGATTGGAAATCACAAATCGAATGCATTAAAAAACAAAAAAAACAAAAGGAAAGGTATAATTGTGCACTGTTGTCTTATTTTATCTGCATTTGATAACTGCTAATGAAAAATGCTGTGCTTTGTAATTTTAAGACTGCAGGTCATGTCTAATCCCTAGTGTGATTTTTGGCTGAGAAGCAGCAGAAAAAGATTAAATGCATAGTTGTGAAAATCATTTTGCAAAGATTTAATGAAAAATTGAAATGGACACAAGCACATTTTATAAATCGACTCCATTAAAACCAAGCAGCTGATGATGAAATACAGATTATTCCAAAAATAAATAATAGCTTAAAAACACTGTATGCAGACATACAGATGTGCATTTTTCGATCAGCAAACATCTGCACAATAATCTTGATGCTACCACTTTACTAACTTTCACATTTTTCCCCATCTACTGTACTTATACAGAGTGCTGTGTTTTTGTATTGTCTATTGGGGGCAGTGGAGGCGCAAATGTTTACAGCACACAGTTGTTAATTGGAAGAACAGGAAAACCTGGTATCAAACCTCAACACCCCAACTACCCTCACCACATCCATAAAACTCTTCCTTGGTCTTCCTCTTTTCCTCCTGCCCGCCACCTCCATTCTCAGCATTCTTCTACCAATATACTGCATGTCCCTCCTCATGTCCAAACCATCTCAACCTGTCCTCCCTCACCTTGTCTCCAAAACATCCTACATGCGCAGTCCCTCTAATAAACACATTTATAATCCTGTCCTAGTCACCCCCAACGAAAAGCTCAATCTTAGGTCAACCTCCCATAATGCAACATAATACAGAGAAACTGTTGCTAAAAAGATAAACACCACTGACAGTACACAACATATTGAATTCCCTAAATACTATTATCTATAATTAAATATTTACAGCAGACTGTTTAGAATATACAATAAAATTTAACGAACTGAAGAACTGCCAGCATCTAATGATTTTCAAACGATCTGCATTTTGTTACCAGCTGGTGATTTTTAATGGAGTCAATTAATAAAATGTGCGAGTTATTATAATTGTAGAAATAACAGCAGAAGGTTAATTAACTAATTAACCCTATTGACGAAAGCATCCCACCTGTAGGAGGAGATGTACTTGGTAGGTAAGCGTGTCCTCACTCTTTGTGTCCATGTGCACAGAATTTTAAAGTGACTTGGCAGTTTACAGGAAACAATCAGATATTCAGGTGGATCTGTAACACACAGACAAACATATGTGTAACACATCATCTACAGTGACATCACAGCCTATGGATTCAGGCTTAATTCTTGGGAACAGAACATTTTAACCGGTGTGATCTAGCATGTGGACGTTCTCGCCCTTCCTAACAGGAAGCTGGAGTGCTGCGTTGTGTAGCGATTTCCTGTGACAGGAAGTGTTTTTACCACCTCATGCTTATTGTCTCCTGGGGGCCTTGACCCACAGTTAGAGCAGGACATTGCTGAAGTGCTTCCTTTTAAACCAAGACATTTCCTGACTATTAAACTATAGCCACCAATAACGACTGACATTCAACAATACTGAGTGGGTGGGTGGGTGGTGGCGATGGTAGGGTTGGGGGACATTTATACTAAAACACTGGAGTGTAAAACCGAAGGCCGGAAAACATGCATATAAAACTAAAAAATAAATAAATAAATATAATTTTTTCAAAATGAACCCAAGTTAACATTTACATTTACAGCATTTGTCAGAAACCCTTATCCAGAGTGACTTACATTATTCCCCGTTAAAGGCCTTGTTCAGGCTAAGAATCGAACCAGTGTCTTCAAGTTGGTTGTCCAATAACTTAACTACCCCTCTTTCTTTGTTCTACATTTTCCTTCTTTTATTGGTTTTTGTCTTTACCCTCATGATGTTCAGTGGGAACTGGTATCCAAATGCCGTAACTATTACACCAATGTATAATAAATCTTTAACTTGACATACATCAATGTTTAAAAAAACTTTTTTTTTTATCTTGCAATGTTTATAAACCTAAAATGTGCTGTTTCAACTAACACACTACTAACAGTACATAAAAATATCATTAATAATGATAATTGAATAATATTGAAAATGTCTTAACAGCAAACACCCATAAAATGTCCCTTTCACTAACTAAAGTTCTACCTGGCTTGAGATCAGATTAAATATTTAACTTATCAGTAAGGCTGGAGTGTAGCGTAGTGTGTGTAAAGTGTAGTGTAGCGTTGACTCACAGCCCAGACGCAGTGTGATGCTGTGCACTAAGACTCCTCCTCTCGGCTCGTGGCAGCTGTAGTTACCTTCCATGCTGTGTGTGGTGTTGGTGAGTGTCAGAGAGCCGTCGGAGTGGTGAGTCTGCCTGGTCCGCACCAAGCTCCCGTTGTGTGTCCATACCACCGAAGACCTGCCAACAATTACAATCAGCACCTCAATCACTTCACTTCTATCTGTGCTAAGTAAATTAGCATAACCTCAGTAACCCTGTGGTATATAGGTATTGAGTGGGGAATATCAATTCTCCGGCCAGATTTGGAGTCGGGGGAGTCAGTGTGAAGGGATTCAGTGTGACTGACCTGCAGAAGCTTGGCCTAAGTGTTTAGCTAGCAGGGTGTGAAGCATGAAGTTATCAGTGTTTACTGGAAGGCTTGGCTGAATTGAGTCACGTAGCAGCAACACAATAAGACATGTGAACATACCCTGGCTGAGAGTTTCTGCAGGACAGCTTCACGGTGGAACCCACGGCAGCAAACTGAATGTCTGAAACTACACAAATAACACAAACAACACTATTGTATACTATTGTTACATAGAAGTAAAAATATATTTTCTGGATAAGCCCACTATGTAAAAATATTGATACAGCCAATTATTGCAATATTTTTATTTATTAAAGTTAATAACTGCAGTGTGTCTGAAATGAATTCCTCCTCCGCTTACGTAGTTGTTGCTCGTACATAATTGCACCTCTGGGCTTGTATTTGATATATTTTTAGCTATTTGTTCCATAGTTTTAAAATTATGTATAGCCATGTATTTCGATTGGAATTGCATTGCAATATATGTGCGTTGGATACAGAGCCGTTCATTTTAACGACCTTTATTTCAAGAGATAAAAGAATGAAATGCTAAGCATATTAAGTTGTATTAATTTTCCTTGGATTCGATCTGATCGTATGTGGATCAGATCTTTTTAAAAAGGCATGTGAGATGTATTGCCACCTCGTTGCTTTAAATAAGCAAATTAACAATTAAATGGTCATGAAGATGGTAACTCTGCCCCGTAAGTCTGTTTGCGTTACCCTCCTTTACCGCACCTTCAGCCTGGAGGATTTATATCAGGGATAGAATAACAGGCATTAAGTGCCAAGAACTGGACAAAGAGGCAAACACGCACATGTGCAGTGTGAGGAGTGGCTGGCCTCCAACACCCTGGGTCTAACTGTACTCCAGAAATGGTTGTGCTCAATGTCTGCTTTCAGAAAATATTGGCAGAAGCATATCGTTTAAAAGGCCCACCGCATTTCTCACATTTCTCCTCATTGGGCCAGCAGGAATACTGCCATTTACACACATACACACAGCTTGAACTCTTTGTATGAGCCATAAACGATGCATGGAGAATTGCTCCCAGCTTGGAGATTTACAACAGATGTGTATTGTTTGGGCAAAAAAAAACACCACAAAAAACGACATGTTTGAAAGATTTAGGATTCTATTCAACTTGGTTTTTTTTTTTCCTTGTCTTGGCTGATATTAATCCTCTCAATTCTTAGTTTGATAAAAAAAAAATAGACATGTTTCTGCTTTGGCTAAATTTACTATTAGGGTTTTCTGAAGATCCAGATGCTGATGGTAAGCAAAGTCAGAAAACTTTAAACAACATTTTTCCATCCATAGCGAGTAATTTATGTGCACCGGCCAGCTTTTCTTACCTTCATTGCTCAGGATCTCAGCGTGGATTTGAACACAGGATAAAGTGAGGATTCCAATCACTACAAGACCACTGGGATATGACGTTAAGCCAGGCATCTGTAAAATAGAACAAAAAATGAATAAACGTAGCTGATGAGACTTTACACGCAGAACAAGTTAATCGTAGGTTATGAAGCTGAAGCTGCAGGTTCCTTATTAGGTCCGAAACTAATGCAAGATGAGGGATGGAGGATACTCTACCTTCCTGGCAGCGATCAAGCCAGCAGGCATGATAATTAGGGACAGGAGGCCACTGGGACAACGCAAACATGACATCCGCACCAGATGTGTGTACTTATCCAGTACTTTCTCCGTAAAAGCATTACAGAGAATAAACATTACTCTGTTGCGAATTTGACAAGAGATGCAAAGCAGCACAGTTATAAGGACAGGAGGGACAATGCTGTAGTTTCTCTGGAAAATGCTTAGGAAATATAGGACTTTGCAGCTGTTAATTTATTGCTCTCTGTTTCGAGATGAGTCTCTGGTGAATTTTATGGCTCTTCCTCAGGTTAGGCTAATCATTAAGATGACAAGTGTGTTAAAGAATTCTCAAGTGTGCTATTAACAGTAATATTTTTAGAATTCTTGTTAATACTACTAGATTAGATTAGATTAGATTCAACTGTATTGTCATTGTGCAAGGTACTTGTACAGAGCCAATGAAATGCAGTTAGCATCAAACCAGAAGTGCATAGATAGATAGCTTATTTACAATAAGTGGCAGTGTAATAAATAAAAAGTATGATGTTATACAGAGGGCATAGTATTATGGTCTATACAGTATGAAGTGGTGTGAAATACAGCTGTATAAAAGCAATGTCTATGAATATATACACTGTGCTTATATATAT
>JAOTRA010000006.1:751462-768376 GCA_026260255.1 Pseudolaguvia tuberculata | reverse complement strand
TGATTGTAAATTGTCCATTAGAGTGAATGTGTGTGTGAATGGTTGTTTGTCTATGTGTTGCCCTGAGATGGACTGGCTCAGGGTGTACCCCCGCCTCTCGCCCCATGTGTGCTGGGATAGGCGCAGCAGACCTCTGTGATCCCAGATTCGAGAATAAGCGGGTAAGAAGATGAATGAATGAATGAGGTAGTACTACAAAACAGTATTAGAAGCAATAATAGCAGTAATAATATCTGGGTGTGTGGAGAAAGAGGTGTACAATTGAAAATGGTGTGTGTGCGCGCCGGGGATGGGATAGAGACACATATCTGATGGCATAAGGTAGAGTAAATTTGCAGGTGCAGATGTTCACACACAACTACGGAAAAAAGAATTGCATAATATGAACGACATTTAAGTACATATGCACTTCCTGATTGTTAGTGTGTTCTTCTAGTCATTATTAGTGCATTCCTATGGACAGGAGTTACTTTTATGTCTTCTTGCTTTCCTCTCGGCTGTAACCGTCAGGGGGTCGCCACAGCGGATCGCTTTTCTCCACACCTGCCTCTTTCGCCCCAACTACCTGTATGTCTTCCCTCACCACATCCATAAACCTCCTCTTTGGTTTTCCTCTTTTTCTCCTACCCGCCACCTCCATCCTCAGCATTCTTCTACCAATATACTGCATGTCTCTCCTCTTGTCCAAACCATATTAGTAATTATGTAAATAATATAATTTAACTACTAACTCTTACTATTTGTGAGAAGTGATTAGTAACTAACTATACTTACAAATAGTCTATTATTAGTTTTTGCAGTTTCTTACAAAATTAACCGATCATTCACTAACAATAAATTCTTTCCAGATAGACCAATTCAAGTCAACTGGTGGGTTGTTATTTTTTTTTTTTTTTTTAAATGCCATGTTCGCCTCGGTGGCTATTTTATGGCAAAAGTTAGAATGTAGTTAGAGAAAAGAGTGGTGTTCAATAGTTCACGTTACACTGGTAATTGAGTATGTGGATGGCAAAAGCAGTTTATATAAGCTTTTTGAGGTTTATAGTTAGTAAGAACTTTATCTTGAAGATATTTTCTAGAGTGTTTTCTGAATAAAATTTCTTTCTTATAGTGCTTAAGGCAGGGCAGTGGAGTAGAATGTGTTTTATTGATGTATGTGTTTTACAGGCTTGACATAGTGGTGGTTCTACCCCTTTTAACAGATGGGCATGGGTGAGACTTGTGTGGCCAATACGACACCTTGTGTACACAGAGTCAGCTGGTGAAATGTTTTCTTACTATAACGTAAAAAAATATAAAATAATCGAATTTAATAGATTTTTCAATTTTAAAATTCAATCCACAACGGCAAACAACATGGCTATAAAACCTAACATTCCCAATAAAAACAAAAGTAGTATGAAAAGAATTGGGATTTATAAGTAACAGTTTGGCATTTTGGCAGACGCTCTTATCCAGAGCCACTTACAGTTGCTCAGTTGTGAAAAAGAGACCAAATGGGTGTCAAGGGCCTTGCTCAAGGGCCCACAGAAGTTGCTTGGTAGAGATGGGAGTCGAACCCCGGGCTTTCTGGTATTAGTCTAACCCCTTAACCACTAGTCTACCACTTTTGTAAGTATGATAACAACAATGCTAAAAATAAATGATATTCCATGGTGTCATAGATATTCTACTAAACTTGTTAAAATACAAAAATATATAACATAAGACAAAAAACAACCTTAAAATGTGCAGAATCTAAGATTCACTTAAACAGTTAGTCATTATATCATGTAATTGAACTACAATAAGGAGATATGTAATTTGCTCAACTTCAGTTTGCTGGTTTAAACCAGTCTCATCACCAAACCAAAGAAAAGACTGAAGCACTGATGTTTTTATAAAAGAACATATAACCATGGTACTGTACAGTGATTGTAGTATTCGCATTCACCTTCACACCAATAAGCCTAGTAAGTTTATACATTTATGGCATTTAGCAGCTGCCCTTATTTCAGGGGTCAACAATGGTAACTCGGTGGTGCTGTTACCCGTATACACCAGGGATTAGTGATCCGACAGTGTTACACATTGAGATATAGTGTGTATTATTGCAGCGGTACTCCACATACTCGACATAGTATTTATTGTAAATAATAAATAAATAAGCAAATAAAAAAAAAGTCAGCAATTCAGTGATATTGCAGATTTTATTATATAAGGTGGTGCAGTGGTGTAGTGGTTAGCACAGTCACCTCACAACAAGAACGTCCCAAGTTCGATTCCCGGGCCGGAGATCTTTCTGTGCGTATTTTGCATGTTCTCCATGCGATTGCGTGGGTTTCCTCCCACAGTCCAAAAACATGTACATTACAGTTGATTCTTATCCATAGGAATGAATGTGTGTGTGTGAATGGTTGTTTGTCTGTGTGTGGCTCCGAGATGAACTGGCGACCTGTCCAGTGTGTTCCCCCGCCTCTCGCCCTGTGTGCTGGGATAAGCACCAGCAGACCCCTGTGACCCCGAATTAGGGAATAAGCATGTAAGAATATGAATGAATTAATAATATATTATCCAGAGCAACTTACATTTGGTGTCTATTTTACAACTGAGCAATTGTGGGTTAAGGGCCTTGCTCAAGGGCCCATAGTGGTTGCTTGGTAGAGGTGGGAATCGAACCCCGGTCTTTCTGGTATTAGTTCAACACCTTAACCACTACCACTTCACCCACCCTTTTTAAATCATTAAATAAAAAGTTATATCTCCACGCACGCACGCACCTTTTAAAACATTAAATAAAAAGTTATAATGAGTTTTAGATACACTGTGCCACGTGTAACAGGCTGTACTGTAAACTGTGTAAACAGTGTGGAGTTAAAACAGTGGAAACTCTGACGTCTGAATGCTGATGATTTTGATAACGGAGCAATAGGTCCAGAAACAGATTAGCTCTTCTACTGTGACAAAGACAAACAGTTCACAGTGTTCCTGATTACATAATAAAAGCATAATAAACTGTAATGTTAATCAGCTTTAGCTTAAACAAACGTTTTGCTGCATATCATGACTGCCTTTATTGACTTATTTACTCTCTCTAGACATATTTGTTTACTCAATCAGCTATGCCAGCCTTACGCGTGGTGTTTTTCTTTCCGACCACATGCTCCGTGTTGCCAAGATTAGCTGACAGCATAAGCCAGGCCAAGTGGCAGAGACTCATGATTTAGTGATTTCGTGGCCGTCGACTTGAATCTCACTCATAAATTACTGGGGGAGAATTGGAATCGGTCCCCTGTTCCTCACAGGACATTTAGCTTTAGATTGATATACTTATGGCTGAAGTTCATCTATCAAATTAAAGCTACGTATAAAAATGACGCTTTGTTAAGCTTTAAGGATGCAGAGAGCAATTTATCTTTGGGCAAACATATATTAAAAAAATCTGAAAGATGTTGGAGGATATAATCAAAAAAAGAACGAAGAAAAGAATCGTAGTCATATAGAATTACGAGAATTAGAGCTGAACTAATAGTACTAGTAGTAATGGTAGTGATAGATGTGGTAGTGTAAGTAGTTGTAGTAGTAGTGGTGGGCAATTACAACTGCGCTATTGTCCAGTCCAACACCTTAACCACTAAGCATCTTTCCTTGGTAGTATTTGTGGTAGTATTATAGGTGGTAGACACTTAGCTATCTCAACGCACAGACCGACACAGGCGCACAGACCGACACAGTATGTCTTTTTAGTCCAGGTAATTGGGTTGTAATTGTAGTAATAGTAATAGTGACAGCACTAGATGTAGGAGTTGGAGAAATTGGTAGTAATGGTGGTGGTGTTAATGGCAAAAGAATGGTGACATTTATATTAAATCTCAACAGCAGTAGTTTTCCCATACTATTAGGTATTAATGATATTAAATTTAGTATTATTAGGGGTGGTAATAGTTGCACATGTTGCTTCTACTCCATTTTATTCAGTCCAGGTATGTGAGGAATTTAAAGCCTATTCCAGAAGCAATAGGAGCAACGTGAATAGAATGTCTGTCTAGCTCTCTTTCGAACCTTCACACACACTCACTTAAACCCAAACACACTTTAGAGTTAACAATCCACCCTGACGTGCACACACATTTCTGTGAGCTGAAGCAAACTGGATAAACCTATCTAATAGTGAGAACGTGTGAAAGGCCACACAGACCATAAGTGAAACGAAGGATCGAATAGAACGTCTTATGTCACCCAATCGTATTATTTCAGTGAAACTGATATTGTTCAAGCGCCAACCACAGCAATGGAGTCATGCCGTGAAACGCTAATGGACTGCTGTCTGAAGTTATCGTGAATTTACTAGAGTGAACATATTTTTGCCTCTTATAGATATTAAACTGTTCTCTTCATGCAACCCAGTTCACATCTCCAACTTATCCTCTTTACTAAAACACCACCACGGGTCTTTTCTTTGCATGTACATTGTCAGGTCACATGACCAAAAGCTGCTCAGCCATCTTCGTTACATGCGACACTCAGTATTGAAAAGCTATTGAATGTCCATTTTCCAACCCCACTTTCCACTGTATTTGTGGCCTTCACTTTAAATATGAATGCAGATGGCATTTGGTAAACAGCCTGAAGTTCCTGCTCAGCCTTTAGATCTTTCTTGTAGTCTTGTCATCTACCGCTGCTTTAACCGCAAAAAGGCAGAGGCCAATTGCCAGAATTTTTTCGCAGAGAATGCAGGATGGTAATTACATGCAGTACACCTGCCTGGAAGCACTTGCACTTATGAGTCTCTTGTTTATTCGTTTATGTCTTCGTATTAATACGTCACCTGGCGGCCTGTCAAGAACTTTTGCCAAGCATTTGTTTTGTGTTTCTTCCTCAAAATGTGTCAGGAGAATATTTATAGTGGAAAGAATTTTAATAAAGCTGCATAATAGCTTTAAGAACATATGGAAGTTAAAATGTTGCATACAAGTAATAAAATCATGGCAAAGTGGTAGCACAGCAGTTTAGGACTGCTAATTTAAAGATCTAGGTTTGATTCCCAGCACCACCAAGCTTCCACTGTTGGGGCCCTGAGTAAGGCCCTTAACTTCTAACTGCTCAGTTGTATAAATGATATAAATGTATGTGGCATGGGATAAGGGATCTGCCAAATACCATAAGTAAGTGTTCAGAAGAGGTGATGGTTTAACTAGATTGCTTTAGATCAACTGTTTGTTTTCCAAGTTTTTTCTTTATAGTATATCATTTTTGCACTCAACACTTCATCGTGGGTTGGTTATCTACCATTTTTCTCAAGTTTCTACATGCAGCTTTTAATTGCAGGGTAGGCAAGTCTTTGGATTTCTGATTTGCCCAAGCCTGAAGTGTACAAAAATAGACCTGATGGCATGACTAATAAAATATCTAGTTGTCCACCAATCCAACCTCCACCATATATAAAACTAGCATCTAAAAATAAAGCTGACATTGAGTCTGAGGAAGTGAGTTGTCAGGATTTCTATCATGTACAATCCAACTGGGTTTTTTCTTTTTTAAGTTTTGAGGAGAAAAGCAATGTTTAGTGGGGAACAACTGAACCTCTCCAAACCACAAGCTGAGGCTATAATCCATCACTGATTTCAGCCAAAAGACTGAAAAGCATCCATTCAACCATCAAACAAGCTTGTCTTTCAGTTTCAGTGAAGCCATGCTCCCAGAACCAAATCGTCCCTAAAGCTGATTCTGATTATTAAATTGGGTTAAAAGTGTTCAGATCAACTCAGTTTACAGACTGGTGTCTGCTGTATTCTCAGGAATTTGACATATTTAGCAAGGTGGTGTTCCCTGACTTAGATGTCTGACACACACAGGCCACTGTACCGCTATCAGGCCAACACAGCAACAAGAGACAATTGTTCAATCTTTGAGCTTCAGCAAATCAGAGACTTAACTAAGCACTATAATGGGAATATTTTCACTCTATTATATCCTTATTGTCTTGTTGAATGGATATCCAGAATACACTAACGCATTACGCCTGAAAAACTCAATCTAATGAAGCAGATTTATGATGAGCAGATGATTCAGATTCCCAAATCACAACGATTTGTGCAAAAACTGAAACTTACTGTTCAATAAAATAATCCAGTAAATGTACAATAAATCAGCAAATTCAAGCCTAAAGTCTGTTTATCATCAGTAATTGTTGAATGAAGGGCATCACTGCATCAGTTTAACATAAATAGCTGAATCACTTGAACACACACATTCATACATACATACACTTACATTCATTTCTGTTCAACCCAAATGAGGATGGGTTCCCTGTTGAGTCCGGTTCCTCTCAAGGTTTCTTTCTAATCCCACTCTAGAGAGTTTTTCCTTGCCACCGTCGCCCCTCGCGCTCATCAGGGACAACCTCTGTTTATCAATCTTTCTGTAAAGCTACTTTGAGGCGATGACCGTTGTAAAAAGCGCTATACAAATAAAATTGAATTGAATTGAATTGAATTCAATTTTATTTGTATAGCGCTTTTTACAACAGTTATTGCCTCAAAGTAGAATTGAATGAAGGCCGTATTTCTAAGACTGTCCACATGAGACAGTCAATGGAAAAAAAAAAAGGCATGAACCAGTTAGAGCTCACAGAAATAAAATGCTTTTCAAAAGTTCATAGACCCACATACACACTGTTTATCCGGGGCTACACACAAATTAAATAGATTTCGTAACAGTAAATTTTTTTCTACAATAGTGGAATATTTCTATATTGTGTAACTAATTTGGAATAATTTCAGCTTAACACTTAACATGGAAGCGTAACTAAATCCAATGTTAACAAATCACACCCTGCTTCCGTTGCCCTTCCAATGCAATCACATGTCTATCTGCCATTGATATTGTAATCATTTAGAAATAAATAAAAAATACTACACATTGATTTCCATAAAGGTCCCACTGGATAAAAAGATAGTGTCTGTAATTTTTGCTTCTTGGTCACCATCTCTGCTTGAAACCTGTAATTGCAGTTATTTTTTACATGGGTTTTTCCTCTGTCCTCAGCTCCTTAGCACAGGGTTCAATTCCCACCTCCACCAAGCAACCAATGTGGGCCCTTAACCCTAATTGTTGCATTCAAATGTAATACATTTATTAATTAATTTTGCGGTGTACGTGTGAACGGTTAGTCATAGTACAGGTGCGAATACTGCAATTTGGAATTACAGATATGATCATCATAATCTGTGAAGGTAAAAAAAATATAATTAAAATAGCTCACTAAATAAACGGTACAGAATATCATTATTAAATGTTATTTTATGGCTATACTTTCTTCCCAAATGGTTTATCCTAACAACAACGTCAGCATTGTGTATTTAGTGTGCATTATCATTTACCCCTGCATGCAATATATGCCTGAACTACTTATGTTTACGGACAAGCTGTACTGATGCAAAGATAAATCAACCTCAGGCTCATGCAAAAGCTACTTAAAAATAAAACAAAATGGACGCTTATTGGAGATAGTAAGGCTGTAGTATTGAATAGGATACTGCAATTTAACCATAAAAGTAGAGACTGAAGCTTTAAGTAAACAAGAGTAAGCACAAAAGTTCATAAGCAAGTAACACGGCAAGCAATTCGTAGCCAAGAGAGTAACACATTAACGCAGCTACTCATCTTAAACCATGGTAACTGCATGGTTTTTTTCTTGGGGTGGCATAGGTACCGGGTTTGATTCCTGGGCTGGGAATCTTTTTTTGCATGTTCTTCCCGTGTTTGCGTGGGTTTCCTCCCACAGTCCAAAGACATGTACATTAGGACGATTGGTGATTCTAAATTGCCCATAGGAAGGAGTGTGTGTGTGTGTGTGTGTGTGGTTGTTTGTCTGTGTAGCCCTGTGATGGACCGGCAACCTGTCCAGGGTGTACCCCTGCCTCTCACCCTATGTACGCTGGGATAGGCACCAGCAGACCCATTTGATCCCTAATTAGGGAAGATGATAAATGAAAGAACTTCAAATTGCCAAAAACTTGTTTTTTTGGGGTTTTTTTTTTGTTTTGTTTTTTTTACAAGAGTGTAGCTTTTAAAAACAAACTAATTAAGTAAAAGGCTAGTAAAGTAGTACTAGCTAGCTAAAGAACATTCAAACCCTATAAGCAAAATGCCAGAGACCTTTCCTGTGACTGCTAAGCTCTTCAACGCAACGAGAAGCAGCTGAAGAAAGCAAACATGGCTCTGTTAATCCTTCGATAAAAACCAAGGCAGGGGACATTTTACTAGGTTTCTTTAACATTTAGGTCATTGTGAGTGGAGGGTAGGGCAGATAGGAGGACACAGTGGTCCAAAGTATTATTTGACTTTAGTGCAGCAGCATGTACATGCACAAACACATGGAGGTGTTGAAAAGTGCTTCTGGCTTGGTGAGTCAAGCTGACAAATTAATGTCAGCCATCAAGCAGTGCTGTGGCACAAGGTCACTGGAACAGATTAATTACGCTCAGCCCAATCTGGGCATGTGGTGGCTGTGTGTTCGCAGCAGTGAAGTTTATGCTCTTGATTGGTTGACGATTTTAAAACATAGACATTATCACCACATTACTGGCATGAAAATTAACTGTACACACACATACATACATACATACATACATATACATTATATATATATATATATATGTGTGAGCCAGTAGCCAGTGCCGTGGTGGAGTGAGTTAAGGCACCTGCACACACATTCCCATGTTGTTGTGCTCCGGTGACCAGGTTCGATTACCAGCTCAGGTCCTTTTCAGTTCCACCGCTATATACTTAAATACCCAAAATGTTTTCTTGAAAAATAAAATGTGAGCGAGAAATTGAAAACTGATCTTGTCATATAACATCAGTCATCAAAAATAAAGTATTGAATAATGTTCAATTTAATAATAATAAACTAATGCCATTTATACAAATGGAACAATGGTTTATTTTTTCCCTTAAAGTACATTTCTAGCTATTTTCAAGTATGTGGTGTCATTTCTCCTGTCGGCTCATGTGATAGTAAAGTCTCCATTGTATGTAAACTTCCAAATCCAGTTCAACATAAGTACGTCATCCATACTGTGAATTTGGACACACAACTTGCCTCGTGTACTTTGATTATTTTGACTATACTATATAGTATGCAAAAATTATAAAGATTAAGTTTGTAGAGATTTTTTCAGTACAGTAAAAGAATTACATGACTAACCATGCAATGTGCCGCACAGATGGAGAATATTACGCTATTACGCTAAAACGAAATTTAAAATTGATGAGCTTAATGGACGGGTGAGTGTGAAGCGGTGTGGTACTGCTTGGGTTGTGCAACAACATGCACGTGGATGAGTTTACAATGTGTTCTGAGTCATTGCAAAGCCCACATGTTTGGAAGACAGGCTCCAGAAATAGCCAATGGTGTCGTCCAAAAAAAAAAAAATAAAATAGGCAAACTAATGTCCCATCACTGAAACGAGCATAATCTCCAGAGACAGCAGCTGTGAGTACAATGGCTATCTACACAGCACCACTATTCGGAGTGCTGCTGCTTTATTTGCCATGGTTTCCTCCACAACATCGAAAGTCATTACTGCAATGCTGGACTTAAGATTTGACCTTGGACGGGCCACAGCCTTTATTGTTATGTGAAGGGCTAAAGATCATAAACAGAGACCCATAAATACCATGGCATTACAATTTGAGGAAGAATAAGATAGGGGAGAAAGAGAGAGGGTTTAGGGAGAGACCTGAGGGGGAAAAGAGGCCGCCTAGGAGTCTGACAAACAGCTCAGAAAAGGCTAAGGAATGCAAGATCTCTGCCAGATTTCTAAGACTCCATTAAAATCCAGACTTTGCATGAGCATGGAGAGCTCGCGAATGTTTAATAGCACATGCCTGACGACCACAGAACCCGACTTTTCTCTCTCTGCACCATGACAAAAGGGAGGCTTTGTCATCTAGGCTTTACTGACACAAGCTCAACAGGGCCAACGCCTACTGCTATAAAAAGCATTGTTAGCATTTGACGCCTGCTATCTGGTGTTTGTTTAAAAAGAGATGGAAAGGTAAGGCTGGGCTCGGAATAGCTCAAGGGTCAAGGTGACACGCAACAGTGCATGTGAAGCCCTCTGGGAATAAGCCTATAAATACCCCATATTTTCTCAACAACCTTTTTAGGAATGATGTGTAAATAGCAGTCACTTTCCTTTCATTAGTGCCCCAGTTCTCTTTAGCTAGACATGTTTACCCACGCCGCACTACAATCCCTTATTAGCACCCTTTATGCACCAGGCAAGTCGAAGCGCAATTCCCTTCCATGACTCACAGAGGAACACTCAAGTTAGTCCTTTTTTTTTTTTTTACAAGGGAAAATGTGTGGAGAGGAATGGAGTGGGGGGGTAGGGAGAGCTAAAAACAGACGACATACCTAAATTTGTTACATTCCAGAATCCGTACACACACAAAAAAAAAAGAAGCTTGACAGACAGCAAACACACCGTTTACTGGTTGTGCGAATGTTATTTCCCTAGATTATCAACCTGTGAACTCATCACAACAGTTTTCTCCTAAGCTTAATGAGCCATACAAATGAGGACACCATGTAGCTGAAATGTGATGCTTCACGCAGGAAGATGCAACATAGCTAGGTGCAACTAGTATGTCAACGAAACACCATGCGAGAAAAACTAGATCACTCTGCTATTATACAGCTTTTGACTCGTCACACTGCACTCATTAAAGAGAATCTTTACGGTCTTGAATACCGGTCTTGGCCACACCGGTGCAATTTACCTGGCTGTACAAGGAAAACCGAGCTCTCTTGGGAAGCAGCCTTCTTCAAACCTGAAAAATCTTAGCTGAGATGTATTTAACAGATTATTCAATTCAAGTTGGTCCAAATTGTCAGCTTGCTCAAGTCGCACAGTAACAAGACCCGGTAAGAGACGCACCTACAGGAACCCGCCATGTCCTTGTAGTTGTTATTGAGTGTTGAATCGGTTACGTAGTGACAGAATGCACATTGGGAGTGTGACGTTTCAGGGCTGCCTTATCTGCACTCATGGGAATTCACTGAATCCTTCTATCAGTCTTGGGGCAACAACAACCGTGAAAAGATTCTTTTGATTTCAGTAATCATGAGTGATTTCTTGAATTGTTTGAATTAATCAATTATTTAAGCTTCGGTTAAGTGATCAAAAGTGGGTGGCAATGATGTGCAATTAATGCACTTTATCACCTCTATGTAATTGTACAAACTGAATGAAAATAAAAAACTCCAGAGTGCCCTATAGAGCTTGAAAGAAAAGGTTGACCACCCATAAAAAT
Organism: Pseudolaguvia tuberculata; assembly: GCA_026260255.1. Lineage (NCBI taxonomy): Eukaryota > Metazoa > Chordata > Actinopteri > Siluriformes > Sisoridae > Pseudolaguvia > Pseudolaguvia tuberculata. The sequence goes on along the minus strand of JAOTRA010000006.1, from coordinate 757,072 downwards.
GAATTAATAATAAGAGAAAAAGAGAAAAGAGAATAAAAGAGAAAAAGAGTGAGTAAATATCATGCTGCGTATCTTTACAGAGACCTTTTTCAAGCAATTTTAAGAAAACAGAAGAGTAAGTAAGCGCTGCAGTTGTTTGCATAGGCAATGGTTGCTAAACAGTTCAGGACATGGAGGTGACCAGGCGCCATAGCCAGCATTTCTCTTGGGAACTATAGACCACCCGGCAACATGGATATTGATGCAGCTTTTACAGCCGATTGATTTGCAAACCTGGCAGGATCCTGTCTTACTTTGGGGCAGGATGAGGGTGTGCTAATGTTCCCCATTTTGTTTGTTTTTTTGTGAAGGATACATAGAAATAGAAATGTAATTCTATGAGCACGATAGGAGCTCCTGTTGCGAGACAAGGCGAAATAAGGAATTATAGCTTTTTATGTTGTTTTTTAAGTTGTGCACATTAGCCACAAATACACAGTGAAAATAAGCAAGCCTAAAATTAAAAAGTGTGCACGGTTTGGCATAAGCTTCTCATTACCAAAAATGTGGGGTTTTGTTGTCGTGAGGAAAAAAGTTTTTCTAGTGGAATTATGTGGTGCACAATAACTAACTTGCCTTAAGGAACATTTTAAAAGTCAATGATTTAGACAGTGGAAGAGCAAAGACAGCTGAAGGTTCAAGTCATCTTGGATTACATTTTATATAAAATACATAATTACCACCATGTGTGGAGGCTGAATTCCAAAAAGCAACATGGAAAAAGTGGAATTTTTAAATGTTACTCAGCCTGGTTTGCGAAATGCAACACATCTATGAAGAGCTGCAATCACTCACAACGTTCCTCAACCACCAGGCTGCTCCCTGAAGAAATGCTAAATTAAATTTTACCTCGAGCTGCAACATGGCTAAGCAAATAAACGAGTATGCAAAAGGTAGGCCGGCTATAATTGCACAATCGAAGGCTGTATGCGCCACGTGTGCAAATCAAGCGAGTCCTGATGCTGAATAAATCTGGTGGATAATCAGAGTCTGTCCTCACATCTTGTCAAAGAATAGGCGAAAAGCTTCTCTCGAGCGCTTGGCATGTGCCTCAAATGATCACAAGCCTTTTCTTGGACAGCGCCTTTGGATGATTACTTCATGGATTGGCCAAGAAATTCATTTGGTTTGCAGAAATTACTTTTGATATGAATCTGTTTTGTCACTTTGGAAATAAGGTTGTATATAAACCAGCCCCTTATACCCAGAGACCCTGGATTTATCTTTGGATCTGGTATTTCCTGGTCAGAATAAGATGGTTACCATATGCCAGTTTTTCAATGAGTTTTGGATGTTTTCCCAGGACATAAAGCTTCAGTTAGTTATGAATAGAGCTCAACTGTGCCCCTTTCCTGCTCTTCATACAATTAAACGATATAGCATATTAAATCTACCAATGTGTCTCTGAAAGGCTTGTGCGATTTGCACAATTTTATCCTGCCTCGTTCAAGGATACTGGCTATACACTGGCTATACACGTTATTACCAGTCCTGGCAACCTGTACACGGTTTAAGCAGGAATTCTCAAACCATTTCTGAGAATGTGGGCTACTATTGTGACTGAGGAAATTGTACCATTGCTTAACTGGGTTGGTCGGAGTATGCCTTTTTTACTTTGGTGAATTGGTGATTCTAAATTGCCCATAGGTATGAGAGTGTGTGGTTGTTTGTCTGTGTGGCCCTGTGATGGACTGGTGACCCAAATTAGGGAATAAGCAGTTAAGATGAATGAATTCAATCAAGCTGCATTGTGACACTTCTTAACCCAGTCAATATTTTACTAAGAGAAAACAATTTGAATTTTGGGGTAAAGGGGGGAGGGGGGGTTCAAGACCGCTCCTATGTACCAGTCACTGCTTGATCTACAGTAAATATTGTCACCTATACGACTGTTGATGATGATAGCCATGTAATATGGTTTACATGTTTTACTGTACAGTCCACATTATGTTGGAACTGCCTTAAAATCCACCATCCACATGTCCAGGATTGCCAATGCCAGCAAGCAGTTCCAGACTACACAGGTGGCAATAATATGTGCTCCTAAATCCTGTCTTTTTTTGTTTTGTTTTTATTTACAAGGACAGAATCTAAATCACACAATCCTCATTCTAGACTGATTGATTTCCTTGCTCAGTGGTTGCAGATTTAGGCAGTGGTCTTGATTACAAAACTTGTGATTACAATGTCTGTTAGTCAGTAGACCATTGCATGTAAAGGCAAACGTTCCTCTGCTGAAAAGAGCAGTAATGATATGCATCCAGCTGGAGAAGATGGAGCTTTGGGTTGAACTTAGAAACTTTCAATGACCTAGTGGCTAGTCGTCTTGGTTTGAATAAAAATTCCTCACGTGACAGTAGTGCTCAGGCAGTTTACTGAAGATAAAGCTCAATAGCTTGGCATTTAACATGGCGCCATAGTACTGCTGAGTGTAATTACAAAGGCAATACTCACTCCAACAAGCTACCACATCATGAACAGAACTAAAGTCCAGAACAAAAACATGTCTTTTGCACAAAGTACCAGAGAAAATCAAAGTCAGATGGTGCTAAGCCCGCTAGCAACCATCATGAGTTCTTTGCTTTTGTAAAGCAACTGGCACAAGAAATATGGGTTCGATTGCAGCTCAGGGTCATATGACTCATAGGGATGAAATGCTCTCAAAGGGATTCGAAAAGGTCAGAATCTGACGCAACATCCTCGGCTTGTTGCGGTGACAATGCCGTAAAAACCACCCTTTGATTTTAAAACCAACTTTCCACTGTCCAATCTGGATTCAAAGCCATGATCCATTCAGAAGGCTGCGAGATCACAGGTTTGTGTTGCTCTCCTTAGCATCTGATTCCCTAAACAGTAGAACTCTTTTCTCCTTTAGATAAAGAACGTTGGCTCCCCATGAGTCACAGCTGCTGGGAAGCAAGAGTATTTTATTACCGCTGTTCCAACATGCATGGCTTATGTGCAGCTTCAACCCCAGACACGTCTAGAGTGATGCTGGCATATGGCCACAAGCATTGCACAGCTTTGTACTCTGTGCAAACACAGTGCAATGTTTAAGCGTTACCACTGATACCAGCACACTCTTATTCTTAGGCTTTGCTGTCCACACTTTGGTTTGTTCTATCCCCAAAGGGTTTACGGTTGCCCATAGCTCTGTTTGTGGCTGTAGTTGGAAGGAGATCTACTGGAATAAAACGGCTTTGACTTGATCAAAGGAGATGCCAGAACAGCTTTGGCGGAGGCTGAAAATATACAACTGCCTACTTTTTTTTTTACAAATTGCTCCCAAGGGAAAATGAAGGGTGCGTGTACTTTTAATTGATGCTCAATTGCTTTACTTAGATTTGGCTGGAGGAATACCTGACGGCTTGTTGCACAATGGAAATCGCTAGGCTAAACCTCTGTTGGGAAAGGGAAATGAATTATTCCAATCTAGTTAAATGAATGTTATGACGGCTCAATTAGGACAGGAACATGACAGAACTCGTCTCCGTAACTCTCTGGATCGACATACTGCTATTTCAACCTCACGGTAAAAGATTTAGATAGTTTGAATAAAGGCAAAGGAATCTTGCCAAAGCATGGTGAGGCCAAGTTATTCATACCGTACTTCCCTGCTAACCGCAGTGTACTATATCAACCCTCTCAAAGCCACATAAGTGTGCTTCGTTTATTCTCTTTTATATTGTGGGCTGAGGAGAACCAATGTCAACAAAAAAAAAAGCTGGTCAGGCCAATTACAAGACATTTAAATTCAATCTCTTGTGTACTTTGTTTTTGTCTCCTGAAATCCTGAGTGTTAGACAAGGATGTATGAAACCTCATAAGAAATTGAACAAATAAATAAATCCATTCCAACCAGTGTACTAGAATTAGAAGATGCAGAAAATCCAGATGTACTGTATGTATGGCACTTGCTAAATCCTAATTACAGAGGAGAAATATTGGCAAAGAATTGGATTATCTATACATGGATAATGTGTTACCCTCTTGGCAAAGCTTTATATAGTAATACAGACTGCATGTATAATTTAGTTCTGTGATGAACAGCATTTTAAATGATTTACAACTGACCACTTTCTGCTTGTGTTTTGTATCTGAAATATGAAATTATCGTAGTACCAAACATAAAGGTCATTCCTCCCAGAGGACAGCATGTTCATCCAAAAATTCAACGGCTGAAATTATACCATATTGTAAAACACTCCATGTGCCTGTTAATTTTATAGAACTTAGATTTAAAATTAGTTAGGGAACTGTTGGCTTCCTAACAGTTTTCCATTTGTTACATGAAAAGTATATTTTGAGGAAGCATTTTAGGTGTCTCAAAGGGCCATCAATAATATCAATTTACTTTTGATATACAGAAACATTTGTGCAATTATATAAGTCCTAAAACAAATGAATTATAAATAAATGCTGGAAAAAGTGCAAGATGTGGAATATGTCCAAACATAAGGGCAGCACAGTGACTTAAAATCTAGCAAGTCTTTCTATTTAAATCTTTCTATTCTTCCTGTGTTTACATAGATTTACTCCAGGTACCCCGGTTCCTTCCCCCCCCCCACAGTCCAAAAATATCTATGTTACGTTGATTGTTGCTTTTAAAAATTGCCCACAGAAGGCGAGTGCAAGTATATTTGTTTGTCTGTATGTGTAATGGTGACCTTTTACCCAATGTGATAAACTCCAGCAGATCCCTGTGACCCAGATGAGGAGTTAGCCATTGCAGACTTCGGTAAAAAAAAAAAAAAGAAATACTTATATAAGACTAGAAATTATTAGAATCTATGGTGTCTATTTTCATACAAGCTTTTAAGCACCACCAAAGTTGACATGAGAATGAAAGCAGAGAACCCCACAACTCATTAAGACAGTATCTGGGAAGTATTTTAATCCGAGTGACAAACAATGGAATAAGTACTATTATTGTGGATTCAGTTTTTTCATCTTTTCAAATCAAGAAAAATCAGTTTCCAATTTTGCTGTTTTTAATGCTTTTTGTGGCATCTACTTTCTTTTTTAAGTTAAAAGTATTAAGCACTTTATTCAATTCAGTGTGTTTACTGTTTGATGCAGTGCAATGCAAATGTCTTTGCAAATAAATTTGAATGGAAGTTTTTATTTGTTTGCTGTGTAATCGATCCAAAGTGATACACACACTGGAATCCCACAGGCGGTACATACAAAGCCGCATTTTAATTCTATATTAAATATTGTAATAAGTATTGTATCGCAATATATCCTGATCCTATCGTGACACCCTTAACAACATAGTACATAGTATTGGTAATTTAAGTATTTAGAACATGTCAGAAAGGTCCATTTACTATCGTTACAGAGATAGAAACGTTGTGCAAAGGTTTTTTAATAAATATACTGCCCATTGTAGACTTTGTGACAGAGTTGAGGATGCTGAGATTTTCATTGGGTGTGACGAGGATGAACAGGATTAGAAATGAGTTTAATAGAAGGACGGCGCATGTAGGATGTATTGGAGACAAGGTGAGGGACGCTAGGTTGAGATGGTTTGGACATGTGCAGAGGAGGGACATGCAGTATATTGGTAGG
>JAOTRA010000006.1:671049-693090 GCA_026260255.1 Pseudolaguvia tuberculata | reverse complement strand
AGAGAGAGAGAGAGAGAGGGAGAGAGAGAGAGAGAGAGAGAGAGAGAGAGAGAGAGAGAGAGAGAGAGAGAGAAAGACAGATAGACAGTGAGATAGGAAAATGGGAAAAAAATGGGAGGGTTGGGTTGGCAGATGAAGTTTGTGACAGTAAGCAGAAATAGAAACATATCATCAGCAAGGGGGCAGGATTTATAAGAAAGAAAGTGACAAAATATCTTACTGGACGTCGACTTCAAATTCTGTAGGGATGTATGTGGGATGCAAGAGGTGCCAACTGCAGTAGAAGCCCTTGGGGTACGTATTTGATCGGCACGTCACCTGCGGTTCCCTCGGAGGAACTAGAGAGAGACAAAAAGAAAGAAAGGATGGATGGGTGGAAGTGCAAATGGAGTCAAGAGAAAAACAGAGAGGAAAAGAAGCACTTTGTCAAGCCTACTGCAACTCCTCAGATAACCATCAGTCGCCCAAAACACCAGTCCCAGAGGTCTTTTAGCCTGCAGTAACTGCTTGCATGTAAACCTATTTGTCTTTTCTTTGGTGAGGGATAAAAAAGGAAAAAGGATAAGAGAGGAGGAGTGGAGGGTTGGCGTGAAAAGGGGAATGCAATAACCACACCAGTCCTCCTTCCAGATTAGGGCCTTTTCTTGCACCACCACTGGACCGTGCCCTTCACCACTCAAATTGAAACAGATGACTTGGACCAGTTGCCTGGGTGATGCATAATATTAGCTGCCTCTTCCTTTTCTGCCCCGGACGAGGGCTTAACTCATGATGCCAAGTGAGCGCTTCCATTTATTCTACAAAACAAAGCCACTTTTAGAACTCTATTCTATTTTTTTTACTCTGATTACACTAACCAATGTCATAATAACACAAAGAAAACAGGAAGTAAAGATTACATTTTTTAAATCTCAAAACACTTTGTCATTTTGATGACAGTCTAGTAATTTACTTTGCTATGATGAATGCACAAGTTACTTTTGATCCTTGATCACATAATACTTTATTTGATGAGATTTGTCAGGCATCAATTATGTGCTAATTATAATTGTGATTTATAATTGCTATTCTGATTGACATTTGTATATGACTATAAATTAATTCATCTTCTAACCAGCTTATTTCCTAATACAGGGTGACAGGCTCTGCTGGAGCCTATTCAAGCGCTCATAGGGCCAAAGACAGGTGTACACCTTAGAAAGGTCACCAGTCCATCACAGGGTCAACATATAGATGAACAGCCACACACACACACTCACTCAGATGGGAGTATAGAATCACCAATAAACCTAATGGACATGTTTTGAACTATGGGAGGAAACCTGTAGAAAACCCAAGCAAGCACAAGGAGAACATGAAAAATCTGTACAGAAAGATTCCTTGTCTTACATTCAAACCCAGGACCGTGCTAACCACTATGCCACTGCACCGGTGAATGACTATATATAAATAAACATTTAAAGCAATAAACATTTTTAGTTAGTAATGATTTCAGAATGTGCTTTCTTAAAAGTACCTGAAAGTTGGACTAGAAAGTGATTAAATTCTTATTTAGACAACTAGTTTAAAAAAAAAAAAAAGTGTGTATTAATTTGCAGTCCAAAACAAAGCCAATTGGGTTAGCTTCCATTTTTTGTGAATCTACTATCGAACTATTGTTTTATATATCTTAAAAGAAGTATATTTTTATAGAATTCAACCAAGAGTTTTAAATATTTAATAAGAAATAAAGTATGCCAAAAATAAGACTCACATATTGTAAAAAAAACCCCCCAAAACCCTAGTTATAAATGTGTTCTATCCTCCTATATCATTCATTCATTCATTCATTCATTCATTCATTCATTCTTTTTATCTGCTTATTCCCTAATTTAGTTTCACGGGGGTGTGCCGAAGTCTATCTCAGTGTACATAGGGCCAGAGGCAGGGGTACACCCTATACCGGTTGCCAGTTCATCACAGGGTACACACAGACGAACAACCATTCACACACACACATTCACTCCTATTGGCAATTTAGAATCACTAATCAACCTAATGTACATGTTTTTGGACTGTGGGAGAAAACCAAAGTACTCAGAGGACACATGCAAAGTCTGCACAGGAAGATCATACCCGGACCTTCTTGTTGTGTGGCAAACGTGCTAACCACTACGCCAATGCACCGCCCTGTGTCCTAAATTATTTAAGTATATTTAGGCTATTTTTCTTGGAGAAAAAGTCATTGAAAACTAATCTATACCACTTGTTTGGTTCACTTCCTGTATTACAATGGATTCTGAAATAATTTACTGACAAACAGCACTAGAGAAGCAGAACTAGACTGATATCGGCTCTCTGTGACAGAGCTTTGAAATGATTACTTATGTTCTCAGCAATCTGAGACACTGATAAATTTCGATTTAACACAATCCAATTGGATTATTTCCTCCAACAAATAATGAAGCTCTTATTTTCTCTAGGAAAACCGAAACTGATCAACTAATTCTGATCTCAATTCTGTAGTTTGTCTTTTGAGTGACCCTGGCAGTCCGTAACCAAATGGTGATTTTTGATGAGCAAAGAAAGCTTGTCTTTTTACAACATGACATCATCCCAGATTTGCTGTTTGCAATATATTCTGCTGTCACATGGTCAAAGAGTAATCGTCAGTCTGGTGGTACAGAAGTACCACATGATCAAATCTGGTAGCGCAGTGGTTAAGATATTGGACTGGTAGTTGGTCAATCGGGATTCATTTGCAAGCACAGTCAAGTTACCACTGTTTGGTTCTTTAGCAAGGCTCTTAACCGCCAGTTATCAGATGTCATTAATGTAAATGTAAAAATGCCATAATATACTTTAGGATTGACTATAGTTATATGTAGTAAATTGTAGTATAATGTAGTATTTTACAGTATCTTACTGCAGTGGACTATAGTATAACTTATATAAACTTGATAAACTGTATTAAACATTGTATTATAGTTACTAGAATAAACTGGAAGACTTTGCTCTGAAGGTTTTCACACATACCGTAATATAAATAAAATGTAATATAGTAGATAATGGGCAGCGCGGTGGCGTAGTGGATAGCACGGCTGCCTCACAACAAGAAGGTCCCAAGTTCGATTAACGGGTCGGGGATCTTTCTGTGCAGAGTTTGCATGTTCTCCCTGCGCTTGTGTGGGTTTCCTCACACTGTCCAAAAAAACCCCATGTACATTATACGGAATCCCAGCCATCAAGGTTACACAGCCTTATTGCCGGTACCAATTGGGAGGGTTGCGTTAGGAAGGGCCTCCAGCATAAAAAACTCTGCCAAGTCGAATGTGCGGGTTGCGGTGATCCACTATGGCGACCCCTAGCGGGAGCAGCCGAATGGGGTTTTAATATAGATAATATGGTCAATAGATTGATTTACCATGAAAGAGTTACTATAATACATGTAATGGAAATATACTACAACAAGTGACCGTATAATTGCAATTTTATCATTTAACGTCATTTTTTCATATGGGTCACAAAGTCTAAACAGTAAATCACCGGAAGCTGGCCATAAAATGTTAGTGAATTAGGTAACAGAGGGGAAATAGATGGTTGGATGTCAGAGAGTATGATGACCCCAACATTCCTATCATGAGCTTGTTGCTCTGTGGCTTTGGAGATTCTCATCAGGAAGCACATTCCGCCTTAGCCTCCATGCCCCCGGGGGGTTGTGTGGCTGTGTTTGTGTGAGGGGGGCTTTGCTCAACCCATGGCAAGGCCTTCCAACAGCTTACACACACCGGAACCCCACCGACACACATACACACACCTCAAATGAAAGCGGATGGACATCTACACAGAGTAGCATCTCAAAGATGCATTCTACAAAGAGACGAAAGCCACAAATACAAAACAAGATTGCTTTTTCTGGAACGTTTGCAGCCTAGCAACACTTCTATTGTTCCTATTATGCCCCCCCTTTCTGGAGGGCAAAGTGTTTTTGAAGTGACAACAAAGAAATATATAAGCATTCTTCTCTTTTAAATTTTGTCATGATTTCATCTAATGTTCTTTTTTTTTTGCCACAGCAACAGCTTTAGACTGATTAACAAAATAATCGCTTAAGCTCACAAAACAAAAATAATACGGTTCGAATACATTTATCAGAGGAACTCAAACCTTTAATCTTATTAGCTTTAAAAGTAAGACTGTTGCCGAAAGATTGACATGTCTTAATCAACCTCTTATTATACCACCAAATGTGTGCTGTTATACTAAATGACTCTAAGAGCTCAAAAAGGAACATTCCATAGTCACCATAGTGAAATACAAAAAAAAAAAATCATTCGCATGCTATTATTAACAAGTGAATGTGGAGGGATTGAAGGATTTCAATGAAAAGGTTAACTGTGTGTGTCTACGTGGACTTTTGTCCAGCATTTCTCAGGCCTCTTCTTTGTACTCTTTTCAATGCAGGAATGTGCGTGAAGAAAGCAGGGTAGGGATTCTCAAGAGCTTTCCCATCCCTAGTGACCATAGGAAAATGTAAAGTTCTCAAAACGGTGTCACATCTTCTGCAGAAAAGTTAAATGGAAACCGTCTGAAAGAGGTCAGCGGCTGGATTCCTTTGGAAAGGTACAAAAGAAGTTAAGTACTCTTTATAGTAAAAGCTGATAATTGCACCTGTCAACAGCCAACACCGATTTACCTGTCAGAAATAGTAATCATGCTGACCAGAAAGTTCTGTTCAGTGTCCAGAGCTTATGCTGACTGTTGACTCAATTTACGTTTAACATATGAAAGCGTTTGTCTGTGGCCTTTTCTGGATATTCTGTAACCTCTCTTTACCTTCAAACATTATCCATCTCACAAGATGTTGACAACATAATTTAAGTTATTCCTAGTTCAAGCATTCTAAAACATCAGGTTAACTCCTTTACATGCTATTTGATCCAGTTACCTCTGGGACACGCAAATTTATCAGTCAAAAGTCCTCACCCAGGTTTAAGTGTGTCACTTTACTAATCAGAAGTTGTTAAAAAGTCAGCACAATGAAAGAAACAGTTCCAGAGGTCAGCTGACAAATATCAATAAGACAGGCCACATGTCTTGAATGGCGTGAGAATGGATCCAAGGCAACACCCCCTACCAATTCTAGGTACAGACTGCTTCCTCTTAACAGGTATGGAATGCCAGCTATGCATCCAGAAATTGGAAGCAGACATTAGTGAAAAGGGGCTGGATGGACAAGGAGAGAAGAGAGAAGGGAGTTGGAGGAGCATTAAAATCCACCTACTTGAACAACAAGTCTCCTTTTGGACACTTAATAGGCATTTAAGTGACACGATGACCTTTGAAAGTAGATCAAAATAGGACAGGACTAGACAGCTGAAATTTGACACAGCACGTGCTGTGATTATACTGTAATTAGATTGATCAGAAATACGCTTTTCACATCGTGAGCAGTTGTAGTAGTGTATTTATAAGGATAGCATAAGGATTGTGGTTCCTGACAAGACATTCTTTGCTGGTTAATTCCTGATCATCTATCGTCCATAGTACATAAGGCATTGTAGCTGCTAATTACTGCTATATCCTGACAACACTTCTGCTTTCTCAGTTTCCCAGGGGATGGATAGTCTTTTGCATACTAAAGGTTAGCTTAACAATCAACAGTCATCTCATACCCCTGTTACCATCTGTCTGATACCACACCTTATGTAACCATCTCATTTGCATTTTGTGGGGAGAAATAATACCCAATCACCATTACACAAAATGCAAACAATCAGAGAACACATCAAATATCAAGGATTGAATGTCAGGGCATGAGCATCATCAGCTGAATACACTTTTAGATAATGTTAGGGGTAAAGTATTTTTACTTTACCACTAACTTGTTAAGGGCATTCAGGATAAACTCTGGATTTATTACAAACATGATCAGCATTAAGCAAAAGAGCAAAAAGAAACAGATTAAATGACATATTGAATAAAGTGTTTCATCACTTTAAAATAAAAATTAGGATGCTATATTCATTCTTTCATTCATTCGCCTTCTTACCCGGGGTTACAAGGGTCTGCTGGTGCCTATCAGCGAAAGGTGCACATTAGGACGAGAGGCAGGGGTACACCCTGGACGGGTCGCCAGTCCATCATAAGGCAACACATAGACAAACAACCCATTCACACACTCAATCACTCCTATGGACAATTTACAATCATCAAGGCATCAACCTTCGCTTCAAGTCCCGTCCGGGCCAATAGATACTATATTCATTTCCAATTATTTGCTAAACGATTTAATTTGCATTAACGCACAAGACTGTGATGTGTTTACATATTTAAATAGACACAACGTTTTAACTGTCCTGGATGTTCAGCATCTTAGGATTCAGTAAGGCATAATTTTTCAGCTATTTTCACTTCACTTCAAATTATACATAAAATATATACTGTTTACTAAACTGACAATTTCCGAAATGATCCATAAAGCATTTCATCCCCACATCTGGATTTTTCCCCAGCATTTACTCTAACACAGTCTGTAGTCAATGTCATTAAACCTAAATAGCTCCCACTTGGCTTAGCAATGCAAACATTCACAGCGAGCAAAAAAAGAAGTCGGAAATTCAAATAGGGGAAAAACCATCATCATAAATGAACAAGGTGTCCATGGTAAAAGTGCCTGACTGGCATCTCTTTAGGGAGCAACGCGGCCGCTTGGATGCATGCATGTGAATGCATCTCATGTCTTGGATGCTAATCAAAAGTCCAATATAAAGAAAGCCCTGTAAATCCTGTACTGAGGTGCTTATCTTAGATGAGTGTACCTGACATATAGGAGACCACATCTTACACATTTGGCTAAATGAAATGTGCCAATAAATCTCTATAGAGTATGGAGTGAAAAAGAGTTCCAGTGGTTATCCAGTTACAAAACCCTCTACGCTTCTGCTTACTATGGTATAAACAGAGCAGGCTGTTGTTACGCTAGCTGCATTTTGCTGCCGAAACATTTCTACATCTCTGCTATTTGTCTTGAGAAACAAGACAAGCAGTGAAAAAAAATACAAAGGGAGAAGAAAGACAGGAATCGCCAGCCTTGCTGGAAATGATGATAGAAAGTCTTTGAAGCTGAATCCACTGGACTTTACATGCAGTGAATCACCAGGTAATAGTTGGTGTATGGTAAACAATCCCTTCAGCAAGAAATGTTCAGGAAAAAACCTGCATTTCACACTGTTTGCTTCTAGTTGGACCGACTACAGGTTATATATCTGTGGGAAGCCAGATGGTAGCCTAGTGCTTAAGGTGTTGGACTAATACCAGGAAGACCAGGGTTCAAATCCCACCTCAACCAAGCAACCCCCTGACTAAGGCCCTTAACCCGCAATTGCTCAGTTGTATAAAAAGAGACTAAATGTAAGTTGCTCTAGATAAGACATTATTATGATTTATTCATATTCTTACATGTTTCTGGATAAGAGCGACTGCCAAATGCCAAACTGTAACTGTATACAAATGTACATTTTTTTCTTCAAATGATTACATGAGTAACAGCTTGGGATACAGGTAATAAAACTGTATGTTGATAGTAAATTAAGAAATAGATCCATTAAACTCAATTTTGAACGATTTATTTTGGAAAATTTGAAAAGGAAAAAGGAAATTTATGGAAGAAAATGAAGTTGTAAATGGAGTTGTGCATATAACATTTGTCCAAAAAAAAAATTGTTTTTTTATGCTTACCTGCTATAGTAGTCAACTAAATAAATGAGTCACTACAGTGCCTTGCCTAAAGGGGAACATTTAAAGAAACAATATACCCCTTGCCTCTTGCCCTATGTGAGCTGGGATAGGCTCCAGAAGACCTCTTATTGACCTCTTATTAGGGAATAAGTGGGTAAGAAGATGAATGAATGAATGAATGAATGAATGAATGCAATAAAAGGTTTCTTATTATGAAATGGCAGAGGACCTTCAGAAGGGCTTCTGAGTGATTCAAAGTAAAATGGAATCCGATATTCTTACACTATATTTTTGTATTATTACTTACACTTGACAATCAAATATATTTATTAAAAAAAGAGATCTTTTTGGTGTTTTGCTGACCTGAAACTGAACATGAGTGTCAACAATTGGACTAGATTTATTGTCTGCGGTCACTCAGGTAAAATGCATGTGTTTTCTTTATTATTTCTGTTTGGCAGCTGTTGTATACTAGATGATAATTATTGAGAAAAAAACTTGAAGACAACTGTTACCATTCTATCCATTGGAAAATATTTACTGAACATTTAATTCCTTTAAATTCTGGCATTTGGCAGGCTTAACACACATTTTTCCAACTGATCAGTTGAGCGCTAAGGATCTTGATCATTTGCTTATTAGTGTCATCTTGGTGGTGGGGGTAACTCAACCAACAAGCATATGTACATATGCATATCTAGCATTTCCTACAACAGATCTTGTAGATGAAGCTGACACACAAACTTTAAGCTTGTTATCCAAAACTACATACAACTTAGTTAAAGCATACCCGCACTGTCAACCATCATATTATCATCACATAGGAGCCAACCATGAGACAGCACCCTTACAACATTTTTATTGAAGAGCAACAAACCATCAAGAAGAAAATGGATACCAGGCCTTCAACATCTTCTTGGCCATTGTGAGTATAGTTAACATCCAAGAATGAAGGCAGAGGTTTCGAAGATTTTGTGTTGACATTTGTAATTTCAATTTCAAGGTCAAACAACTTAGACTTCTAGCATGAAACAACTAGTTTATATGATTTAAAGTGGTTGAATATAAAATACACTAAAATGCATAGCTTTAACTGGGCATAAAGCATAAAATAAAAAAAATAGCATATCACATTACAGTTTTTATTAAACCATGTTAATTGTAAGTAGGCTGTGTGGTGGCGTAGTGGATAGCACAGTTGCCTCACAACAAGATAGTCCCGGGTTCGATACCCGGGCTGTGGATCTTTCTGTGCAGAGTTTGCATGTTCTCCCAGTGCTTGCGTGGGTTTCCTCAGGGTACTCCAGTTTTCTTCCACAGTTCAAAAACATGCAGATTAGGTCAATTGGTGATTCTAAATTGTCCATAGGAGTGAATGTCTGTGTGAATGGGGAATATCCCCGCTTCTTGCCCTATGTGCACTGGGATAGGCACCAGCAGACCCCTGTGACCCCAAATTAGGGACTAAGCGAGCAAAAATATTAATGAATGAATGGTAAGTAATTAAATAGATTTCTGATAGAGACATTTTTAAAACAGGTAAAATTTCCCTATAACAATATAATTACACACTCCAGGTTCTTTCATTAATCCACTGAAAAACATGACACATTGTTTGCATTTAATCATTTGGTTGACTTATAATAGAATGTGATGGCTAATGGTTTTGCTCAATGGATCACCTGGGCCATGATTTAAATTGTATCCCTTTACATTAGTAGCACAAAACATTGATCAGTCTGACATGATTTCAACCAAACAAGCAATTGTGACATCACAACCTTTAAGGAAGAATTTCTAGTGTTCACATACACAGAAAAAAACTGAAATCTATACTTTGAAGGGTGGAACATCAAGGACCCCATGTCCACTTAAGACCACATTATAGTCTATATGATTGCAGGGATTTGACTACATGGTCTGGAAGGATAATTGTAACATAGTGCCGGATGCTTTCTCATGCATTCCAGATGCCACATATTTGTCTGTTTTCCCTCCTTAGAACTAAATACTGATTAGTTTGACATCATTAAAGAGGATGAGGTTGTCACACAAAAGACTGCTGACACTCATCAAGGTAAAATATACATTGATTGGCCAGAACCAAGTAAATATCAAGATGCTGGATTAGACTTCTTTGAGAGTGATGCCAGAAGGGAAAACAGCACCCAGGCAGAATTAGATTTGTGTATAAACATCTGTTCTGTGGGGCCTAACAAGCATCAAGCACAGACAAACCTCATTTGTTGAAATGATCTGCGTTAATGCAATCCCACACCAGAATTCGAACCAGGATATGTGAATGGGATAGATATTATGGGACTACATAATTACAGATAATTACAGTAAGTGGGTTAAAACGTTTTCAATTCTGACTGCATTAAATAGCCAGAATCTGTTGAAAAGTTTAGGTATTACTATACATTTAGACTCTGATTGAATCTTTATTTAGCTCTTTCCACCACATTTACAATTCATCTGTGACACCTTTACAATTCATACTGTGAACCTCATTGATTACATGAAAACCTTAGAAGATAAAACCAGCCCAAGAGAGAAGTAGGACATTTCCGCTTATAATCTGTAGTGTTTACAGGGTGTTGAATAGGCAACAACAAGCTGACCCTTGGGTTTGCTTATTGTAATGTCTGTAAATCTAATGCAACTTTCAAAATACTGAATATGGTAGCACGATATTAACTCATAAATAACACACTAATAACATCAATTACATGTTAACTTATTCAATGGTACTTCAAGTATGAGCTAAGTAACGTAAAGTAAGAGTTTTCCAAGATAAGAGTCAACAGCAGCTAGATGGCATAGTGAGCATGTGTTCAGTTCTTAGAATAAACACTGTGATTCGTTGTGTAAAATAATGATAAATAACGATTTTTTGTGAAGTAGCAATTAAGTTTAAGGATATGTGGTATACAGTAGTGATAGCAAAAAACAAGTCTTTTATTCTGCTGTCTATCTTCTCTACCCCTTATCTTTGTTAGCAAAATATATTATAATATTAAAAATATTATCATTCATTCATCTTCTTACCCGCTTATTCTCACAGGGGTCTGCTGTGCCTATCCCAGCACACATAGGGCGAGAGGCAGAGGATACACCCTGGACAGGTCACCAGTCCATCTCAGGGCAACACATAGACAAACAACCATTCACACACACATTCACTCCTATGGACAATTTACAATCACCAATTTACCTAATCTGCAGGTTTTTGGACTGTGGGAGGAAACCAGAGCACCCAGAGGAAACCCACGCAAGTGCGGGGAGAACATGCAAACTCTGCACAGAAAGATCCCGGCTGGGATTCGAACCCAGGACCTTCTCGTTGTGAGGTGACTGTGCTATCCACTACGCCACCGCGCCGCCATGTGAGGCGACTGTGCTATCCACTACGCCACCGTGCCGCCTTAAAAATATTATAAAAATATACTACATACATTTTACATAGTATAACGTAGTATGCATACAAGAGCTTGTGAAAGATACACAGATTGAGTGAAATAATCCGTGTTCAATGTTTACTTACTGTAATTTGGAATTGAAACCCGGTGGAATTGAACCTTGATCTTGATATTAATAGTCCAATACATTAACCACTGCATTAACACTTACCCAAACTGATATACGGGAAAACATTTCTAGAAACATTGGATATAATGAGATACTGTAAAAATTTTTATACAGGTTCTGTCACTGTGATCAAGCTTCTTGTGATTGATTATTTCATATGAAGAGAAACTATTACAGAAATATAATTAAATCTATTACCAAATAAAAGTCCAAACTGCACAGTTCATTAGAGTGCAGCTAATATCTTCATAAAGATAGCGGTCTTCAACAGATGGACAGTCATCTGGCGACTTCCTGAAATTGGGCTCTTATATCAGTGAAACATCATCACTAATAAGCCTGTTAAGATTCAATGAACAGAAGGCACATGACTAAGCCGGTAATCTTGTGCACTCTGCTTGATCCTTCAGGCATTCTCAGTTAATTAGTTAGAATAGAGAGCTGGGAATAAAATGTATTTTAAAATTTCTGTAGAACAAACAAATCTAAATTGTCATTTTGGATCAACCAAAACGCTAATTTACTGCATGAAAGCGAATGGCAAGGACTCACAAGCCTTATTTTTGTAGAAATTTTCCCCCACTTGCCAGGAAATTTACAATATCCATAAAAAGTAAATTCTTAAAAAAATAAAAGGACACTTGTAAGTAACTGAAATGCCCATGTTAGATATCAAAGGCAACGATTAAGAATAAAAAACAGTTGAGTGAGGGCAAAGCTGTCACAGAAAATACTCTGCGATTATATTACACAGCTATGATACCATGAATATTTCATAATATCCCAGCCATAATTCAAAGATCCAGTAAAATGCTGGCTTTGGGTAGAAAACAAAAGTGTCTTTGTGTAAAGTGGCTATGAACAGAGGTGTCATTAATCAAGAACACCAGCACAAGTGTCAGTCGCTTCAAATGGCTTAAGCAGAGAGAGACAAATTTCCTGCTTTGATCACTGAATGTCAGAATACAGTAGATATATATATATATATATATATATATTTGTGTATAACTTTTTTACTTATTTTTTCATTTCCCAGAAATAATTGCATAATGAGAAGGTATGAGAAAGAAATCTGGTATCCGTTAAAATCCTTACTATTTGCTGTTCGTGGAATTTTAGGTTTTCTTCAAAGAAAAGACAGTGAGAAACTATCCTCAGCATCATGTTGCAGCTCTTACATCTTGCTAGTTCTGTCATCTCCAAGCCTTTGTATAATATAGGATTACCTAGTTGTGCACTAAAAAAACCCTTTGAATACAACTTAAAATTTTTTACTGATCTTTCTGGAATAAAAATAATGTGGTGGTGGGTGCTAATGCATGATTGAGTGTGCCTCTGGGAAGCTTCTTTCCCAATCCCGAGAGCTGTATCACTAATATTACAGAAAAGCAGGGGATAAATACAGACTATTGTGTCAGCAGAGCTCCTTGTCATTCCACAGTTATGCTAATGGATTTAATCTGACAGTGGACTCTGGCTTTCAACCCCCCCACACCCCCACCCCCACCACCTCTGCATTCCTGTTCCCGTGTCATTCGTAGGGAACGGAGGCATTACATGCCTGTTTGTTCTCTTTGTCGCAAAATCTTCCCAGGTATTAGGGAGGAGTGCAACAGCCCATGCAGATCATGGATTTGGAGGGGGGTTTCCTTCTTGTTGATCACGTTGGTTCTCCTGCTGAAGATTAGTCCTTATTGTTTCTAATCTGCAAAGATTTTGCTCCGGCAAAATTACTGGCAAAACAGAAAACTCTACTCTTTTAATTGAAGGTAGTTCCAAGATTAAACCAATGTTGTGGGCACTGTGCATCCTGGCTGTGGGTAGAAAACCTTATTGTAGCTAAAAGAAAACAAAAGTTGTGTCACAATACTGTTCTGTTATTTTCTTAACAGTTGAAGTCATTGAGCTGAAAATCCAAAGGCCATTTCAGTCCCAAAACATTACTTAAAATGCCAAGGTAATCTGAAGTGGCAGGCCAAATGCAACTGCAGTTTAATACCACATGCACAGTTTGAAGAGGCGAAAAGTGTTTAAGTGCCTGTTTTCATCCTGATGCTGTGTATTAGCGGATATATTAGAGGAGGCTATGAGTGTTTATGAATATGTCAACTCCTAGGTAAACATGATATAATGTCCTCTAATACATGCATTCAATAACTGAAAGACATCTGGAGTGCAACTTCAAAAACTATTCGGTATTTGCGAACTAATTCTATGGCACTCTGCCAAACGTAGCTGATGCTTATAAAGTTTAGGGTTTAAACTCCGGATTAGAAGTCCCATCAGGAGGATTAGCCTAAAATATGTCAGGATTTTGGCACTTAAGCTGAAAGCACAGTGCAAATTCCTGTGGTAGAAAAGGTGAGGCAGGAGTAGAGTACGATTGTGGGCTAGGGTTGGTCAGCTCATACACCTGCAGTGTAAGTAGGGTGTTAGGCAGACTGATTTTAGCCATATAATGTGTCTTCATTTCTCAAGCAGACTGATGGATGATTCTCTTTGGAAATGGAATGCGTCAATTTCAACCCGACTTCCAATCTGTCCAAGCCCTGGAAGGTCGTAAGACTCTTGGGGCTCGGCTTCTATTACTACAGCAAGTTCTTACTATGGGCTTCAAATCTGAGAGCTTGTCCAAAATGTCACTTCACTCCTTCATCTCAGATGCAGCTGCCAAATGAAAAATCCAAACAACTAAAAGCAACTGAAATAAGCGAATGGCGAATGTAAGGCAACGGCAATGGAAATAAGTTCATTTCAGATGAAACAAAGACAAAGTGCTGTCCAGTTTACTCTAAGAGGAAAATAACACATCAAGCTGAGTGTCTCCTCCAGAGCATGTCCTGTTTCTCCAACAGCGTTCCCATGGAAATATGAGGCAGCTTAATATTTCTGACTGGTAAGCCTAGAATCCCTGAAGGAGATGCATGTAGGTTTGATTTCTGCATTGCAATGACAGCAAAAATGATCTCTCAGTGCTCAGCAGGGATCACTGCTTTGCTCTAAGATTGGAACCAGTTTGTGCCAAATTAGCAGAAGTTATTACATTACAAAGTCTTAGTAATTGCATATACTTAATCAGTATTCTGTTTTTGTTTAGTTCATGGGTTAAGGCTTTTTATATTTATTTCCTGGGTTACTTTTTAGCCTGCTGCGTTTTTATCAAAACCACAATTGGAATTTGTGTCTATTTTGTCGTCTCTATGTTTAGCACTGAATTTCTTTAATTCATAGTCAAGCCCTAGTGGATACATTTATTATTACATCTTTTTTTGATACAAATATTAAAAGAAAATGGAGATATCTATTAACTTATATTGTATAAAGTTTGATGGCATTATGAAAATGTGTTGTTTTATCCTAAACAGAAAAACTTCAACAATTGACTGACTTATGTTTAAAAATGATTTCCTTTTCATGTCCCTGTATATTTCATGGAAATGTATATTGATAAACAATAAGCAAAGGACTTTACCCGGTGTAGTCTAATCTCTGTAATAACTGGTTATGTCCATCATTATAGTATAAAAGCTCCGATTTGCTATACTTCTATTCAAACTAAAAAATATTGGGCGCATCCAAAAAAGGGACCGTAAAAGGTGTAGAATAACGGTCAGCTGCAATGCTAGGTGATGGTAAAAAGAGACTTGTTGCCTCTAGCACTGTGTCACCAGCAGCTGTAAATAAATATTGAATATAGATAGCAGGGTGAGGACGGCAGTGAAGAATTGATTATGGCACTTTGCAGCTGCATTTGGAGCTGTGTTCTTTCCACAAAGGCACCAATTTCACAAGACTAAAATCAATTGCAGGGTCATGTCAAGCGCAGTAAGGTATGATTGCCCAAAGCGTATCATGTTTACTTCTTTCTCCCAGGAAACACAGTGTGAAAAAAGGAAACGTTCTTTGCAGTCCTTCATTATAATTAATGCAGTGCGGTAGAGGCAAGCAGGAGACTTCTAGCTTTGTGGCTTGAGACAGCAATGAATTTGGGTTCATGCTTGGTGTAGACCAGGAAAGTCTGGACCACCACAGTATTTTAGAGTGAACCACAGAATCAATCCAAAACCATAATGACTACACAGTACATAAATACAATAATTTATAATTAATCAAAACGCTGTACAAAGGTTATTGCTTATGTTTTACCGTAAAATATGTCTACAATTTATACTAGTCTCTTTTTCAAAGACTAACCAGACCAAACCAAAGGATATAAGCAAACACTGACCGCAGTGAATATTCCTACCAAAGCTGTCATTATCCTACACTCAGCCGTCCACCACTGTGTAAACTGCACTGCACTCAGAGGTGACCATGTATCACAGCCTGAACAACGATTCACAAAAAAAAAACCATGCAATTTTGCATTAGGCTTTTAGGAGTCATGGGCTAGACACATAACCCTCTGTCTATACTAATGCCAGTGACGTCTGCAATGAGGACAAATCACCAGACCTGAGCAGACACTGTGCTTCCATCTCCAGAGAATCGGACACATTCGGTCTCAGACATCTGGTCCATTTACAAATTGGAAAACACAATTTAAAAGAAAAAAAGAGGGATAAGAAAAAAAGGGAGAGTGGATAAGAGAGAAAGATAAAATAAATAAATAAATAAAAGGGCTCACAGAACCAAGATTCCCTTTCTGACTTTTATTGTAGTTTACAAGCAGTTGAAGGTTGTATTAAGGTCGCAATTTTAATAGTAAAAAAAGCTTTCTTTTTTTTTTCATGTCTTTGCTTCAATGTATTTATAATATTATGTACAAATACATGCTTTTTATATGCGGCTACTAAATAATGCAAACACTTTTATGACATATATAACAATATAAAAAAACTACATCTACATGGTACAGATTATTTGGTATCTGATAGAGAAGCTTAAATGAGTAAATAAATAAAGGAAATAAAATAAAGTGAAAGCATTAGTGTTTTCCATTTGTCCCTCAGGTCTTCCTCCTAAAAGTATTGAGACTCTCAGGAGGATTACGTCTTTTTTCATAATGACTGTATGTAATAATTAATAGGATTAGGAGATTACACAGTAGCTGTTCCAATCTATGCCCAAGGCCAGACTGCCCAGTTTCTTCCTCACTTCTCCAGTTCCACTTATCTGATGGAATGAGATTGCCTCAACATGCAGCCATTAGCAGGACTTTAACAAGAAAAAAAAATCCGGTATTACTTAAATCTATGGATCTTTAATCCTTTTTACTAAGACATCTGGAAGTAATTTGTATTAATCTAGACAAAACTATGGGTGTCATTTAACACAAATGTAAAACGTTTTTGATGTTATTGATTGTTTTCTATCAATAAAAGTAAATAAATAATTAAATTACAGTACAGTACATTTATTCTAACATTAATTATCTCATTTTATTTTTAAAATCCAGGGGTCACGAGAATGCATTAGAAGCCCAGCAGTGTACGCTAGGTAGTACTGGTAATTAAACCCATAACCTTTCAATCAGCAGGCTAACTCCTTAACTACCACTCTGCTCCAACAGAGTATTGTTTAAGAAAAGATCAGATCAGCATCAGATTTTTCAATCAATTACTAAACAACATATTATAAACGATGTACCTTTGATTCCTATTGTGTTTAATAGAAACATTGACTTGGGCGGCAAGGTGGCATACTGGTTAGCACTGTCGCCTCACAACAAGGTCTTGGGTTCAATTCCCAGGTCAGGGAAGTTTACATGGTTCCCCCCACATGTTATGCCTAATGTTTATGGTCCCAAACCATAAACATTAGGCAGATTGTTGAGTCTAAATTACCAATAAAAATCCAGCTATTAGAATTTCACAAGCCGGTGCATCCGTAGTGCCTGTCCAAAGCCCGGATAAATGGGAGGGTAGCGTTAGGAAGGGCATCCAGAGTAAAAACGTGATTCGATTGTGCGGATCACGGGGGTGATCGCTGTTGTAACCCAAGAAATATTATCTTCTAGTTAATATAATTTTTTTAATTTCATTGTGACATTTTTAGCACAGAAGGAAATTTGCTATTCAATTTAATCAACCCAAAGATTAAATTGATTAAATTAAAAGACATAATTCAGCGTAGAACCTACAGACTTACATTTTTAATAATAATAATAATTATAATACAAATGATTGCCAACACTTTTTTAATCATTTACCCCATTTGTCATTTGAAACCTCTGTCTTCCAATCACTTTTCATAACAATCCCCACTATCTAGACTCAAGAATTTTAAATAATGAAACATAATTTTCATAGCGGTCTGAGCTAATCTGCTAATTACAAAAAAGTCATAACCATACATGTTTGGAATGAGTGAGTGGCGAACAGGATCATCCCAATTCAATACGATAGTTCTATGGTTTCTGAGTTCATGGTGAATACAAATAGGAAAAAATCTGTTGAGAAGACATAACAAAGAAAGCTGTTATAGATGTTATGGATCAGATTACTGATATTGACATTTTTGAAAATCGTTCTAAGACATGAAAGATAAAATAATACATAGAGATTATTAAAAAAACAATCTCCAAACCTGCAAATAATTTGCATATGTTTAAACAGCAGATATTCAATAAATGTGTCTATCTTCTTCTTCTCCTTTTGGCTGCTCCCGTTAGGGGTCGCCACAGCAGATCACTCTTATCCTGTCCTCTACATCTGCCTCTTTTACCACAACTACCTGCATATCTTCCTTCACCACATCCATAAACCTGCTCTTTGGTCTTCCTCTTTTCCTCCTGCCCACCAGCTCCATCCTCAGCATTCTCTGCACATGTCCAAACTCTCTCAACCTAGCTTCCCTCACCTTGTCTCAAAATCTTCAACTCTGCCACCTCCAACTCCTTCTCCTGTCTTTTTCACAACACCACTGTCTCTACCGTACAGAATTCTATATAAGTTATATATAAATTAAAATTGGAGCTGAATCATGATTCTTCATTTAGGAAACAACCACATAATAGCTGGATTTTTTAACAATTAAAAAAAATAAATGTGAATTAGATGTTTATATTGTTCAGTCAGATGATAGTGATTGACGTTCTCTTCTAATCAACAGTAAATAAAACAATGCAAGGATAATGGAGGGATTATTAGTCACACCTTTCTACATCATGTTTAATACTGACTACTTTTTAAGTTTTCAGCTAACACCATTTGCATAAACCTTTTCATACAAATCAAAAAGCAACTCATGTCAGCAAGAAAACACATTATTTGAAAATTAAAATTGAGTTTCCATCACTTGTTCTGATGCAGTATTTCGAAATGTGCATTAATACAGGGTGACAGAATAGCATGTGATATGAATCCTTTATTATCTACAGTACACACTCTCAAAAGGGACAGTAGTGGCTCAATGGTTAAGGTGGTTAAGTGGTTGACCAGGGTTCAAGGAAGACTTTGGCTCAAGTCCGCCACTGTTGGGTCCTTGGGTAGCTGACCCTGCGCTCTGACCACCAACTTACTAAGATAAGGATATGCAAAAAAAAAATTTCCCTCATGGGATATTCATCATCTTGGTCAAAAGTCTGATGCACAAAGCCATCCTGTAAATCTTGCATATGTTAAGTAAACCCCACTCTTACAGCATTCCACTTAATATTCTTTCCTAGTTTCAACGGCTTGAGTTTAATCGGCAGTAAAATGCAGTATAAGCCTTAAGGGTGGGAAATAAAGATTTGCTTTTTTTTGCCTCAAATATCGCCTTTTGTGGTCCGTTCTATTTTAACGACAAGACAGACATTCGAAACGGGCAGCTGCTGCCTTTTGAACTATCGCTGCCAGTATGAGTGTGTAAAGTGATAAAAATACATACAGCAGGCTGCCCTTTTCATGAAATATGCATGACTCTTTTATTCTGGCTCAGGTTTTCATTCATGGTACACGGTCTTGCAGATGTCTTTAAATATAATCTGACGTACACCGCATTGATTCCTGGATCAGAATAGGCTAGTCTACATGAACAATGTAGAATAAATGAGAAGAAATTGACTGTAGCTGACATATAGATGAGTGATTATCTGACCTGTTTAGTGTTTATGTGCAGAAGAGCATGATGTAACAGCTGGCATGACTTATACAGTATTCCTATAGATACATTAAACTAATTGAGAAGAATGAGTTAAAAGATGTAGATGTATGAGACTGGGTAGGACAGTGTGGGTGGAGTAGATCAGACAGATTTCATGGTACAATATTATTTAATGCTTTACTGTTAAAAGCAGTATCTTAAAGTGAATATGGGATGTAATGTAATGTGACACTAGTGGAAATCATGCAGTAAATGAGTATTAGGAGCAAAACTCTATGATTTGGTTAGAAATAAGAGAAATTAATTCATTCATTCATTCATCTTCTTACCCGCTTATTCCCTAATTCGGGTTCAAGGGTATCTGCTGGAGCCTATCCCAGCTCACATAGGGCGAGAAGCAGGGTATACCCTGGACAGCTTGCCAGTCCATTGCAGGGCCACACATAAACGAATAATCATTCACACACATATTCACTCTTAGGGACAATTTTCGAATCACCAATCGACCTAATCTGCATGTTTTTGTACTGTGGGAGGAAACCGGATTACCCAAAGGAAACCCAGGCAAGCGTGGGGAGAATATGCAATGAGAAATTTATGTCTGTAATAAATAATGTTTTAATCAGGGTTCTACTGTCCCTGAACACAAAGGTAATTAATTAAAAAGTACAAATTAAAAGTAAACTTATATAAAGAAGACCAGGTTAAAGATACCACCCTGATACCTCAGAGTTTACTCTTAAATCTGGGAAAGATTTGTTTACAACAAAAATGGCTTAGTATTTTTAATGCTGTCAGGTCAATATCTCCTCATACGCCAGCCATTGTGGGAGTAAAACATCTAATTCAACTGTACAGACAAGTTTCACGAGTCAAATTTGTTTTCTTCAGATCATCCAATCAAAGAACAGAAAAAAGATGCATGTGTTTGTATGTGTGTGTGTGTGTGTGTGTGTGTGTGTGTGTGTGTGTGTGTGTGTGTGTATGCACTGTTCTGAGCAGAGACATCATTTCCCCAACCCACATTCTTCTAATTAACTTCTTAACTTCTTTGCCATATGTCTTATCTCTGTATGTCACATCACATTTGCCAGAAACACGACAGCATACAGCAACTTCATACAATACATTCCTTCCCAAGTCGCACCTAGCAACTAAAACCTTTAAAATTTCCCAGCAAATCTTTCCGAGTGCAGCTATTTCAAAACGTATCATTTGCTCTGAAAATAGCTCTATTTACAGTGCCACGCTTGAACTCGTAAAGTAAGGGAAATGATTTCATTTAAGACAAGATGTCTGAAGCTTTCGACTTACCAGCTCTAACAAATCAGAAGGGATCTCAGCAGCGTCGTTTGTAACTAAAAGGTCAGGACTGAGTTTTCCAGAAGCATTTACGATATGCATATTTATTAAAGCACACACTGGAGATTTTACACGCATGTAAAAAAGATTACGATATTAAATTGCATATCAATACATCGTGGATAGGAAATTTAACAAAACGGAATATTATGTGGCAGTTTTAATACTTCTTTTGTAATTAATTGTATAGTTCATTCATTCATCTTCTTACCCGATTTTTCTCTAATTAGGGGTCATGGGGGTCTGCTGATGCCTATCCCAGCTCACATAGGGCGAGAGGCAGGAGTACACCTTGGGTCACTCCGGGCAACACACAGACAAACAAACACTCCTATGGACAATTTTGAATCAACAATCAACCTAATCTGCATGTTTTTGGACTGTGGGAGGAAACTGGAATACACGGAGCAAACCTACGAAAGCGCAAGGAGAACATGCAAGCTCTGCACAAAAAGATCCCCGGCCCGGGAATCAAACCTGGGACCTTCTTGTTGTGAGGTGACTGTGCTACACCACTATACCACTGTGCCGCCCTTAATTGAATATTGAACATTTGAAATTTAACACAGTTTATATTTTATTCAGTTTATATTTCATTCATTTATTTATCTTCTTACCTGCTTATTCCCACATAGAGCGAAAGGCAGGGATACACCATGGACGGGTCGTCAAGTCCATCACAAGGCACACATAGACAAACAACCCCACACACTCACATTCACTCCTATGGGCAATTTAGAATCACCAATTAACCTAATATACATGTTTTTTGGAGTGTGGGAAGAAACCGGATTACCCAGAGAAAACCCACGCAAGCACTGGGAAAACATGCAAACTCAACACATAAAGATCCTCAGTTATCACACCCGGGACCTTCTTATTGTGAGGTGACCATGCTAACCACTACGCCATCTATAGACAGCCTTACTTTATAATGTTATGGAGCATTGGAATTCTTGATGGTCTTTGAGATGATGAGGAATTGATGATGAGGCCATGTTGTGTGCTCTTTAATTGTGCCTTTCATCACCAAGATCCCTTCATCAGTCATCCTTCTCTCATTCATAGAACATCTGAATTCTGATTCAAATTAATGTATCCAACTATGAACTCTGTTGAGGTCAGGAAAAAGCTTCCACTCCTTGAAAGCACACCGAGAGAAACACAGAGCGGATGAGGAGGAGGTTCTTCCCACGGGCTATTCTGGTCCTCGACTAGGAGAACATCTGAAACATGGACATTTCTGGTCTCACAGTCTCAGTCTCACAGTCTCTCTCTCTCTCTCTCTCTCTCTCTCTCTCTCTCTCTCTCTCTCTCTCACACACACACACACACACACAC
>JAOTRA010000006.1:632615-645929 GCA_026260255.1 Pseudolaguvia tuberculata | reverse complement strand
ATATTCCATAATTATTATCATTTATTCTTAATGAAATTAAAATTCAGACTTTTTGAATTATTGAATGAATGAATAAATTAATAAATAAATGACTGATTGGTGGACAGCCCTACCTAATACTTTGTCATCAGTATCAGTAACGTAAGTAAAACCTGTAGAATTGGCATCATCAATTTTCAGTTTAAAAGTTATGTTCATTCTTTGATTTTTAAGCTTCTGGAAGGAATTCCAAATATAACTACACTCATTTATATCTATTTCTAATTCAGATATTTCTGTTCCTAACCACAGAGGACTGCAAAGATTCTTGCTCCACTGCTGCCTGAACAAATACACGCATACTATGATTCTGATAATTTTAAATGTAATATGAATCATATAATAGTGAAAATTATAAATAGCCCCCTGACTGTTGTGCACAGGCCCACCAAAGCAGAGCGCTCAACTCTAATACATATATGGTTGTCATTAAAAAGCACCCCTCAAAAGATTCTGTCAATTATAGTGAAGCCTAAAACTGCCACGCCATTCTCCTCATCCAAGGTCAAAGAGACAATCCCAGCATATTTAGTACTCCTATTTTGACAGCCACATCCACAGTCTGCAAAATAATTTGTCTCTATTTGTTAAGCCAAATATACTTTTTGACTTTTGTAAAGTTTGGCAATGGTGAGAGGGTGGGGATGTGGCAGGTGGAAGACTGTATACAATTTGCAGTCACATATCTTTAGTTTAGAATATAGTGTGCAAGATCTGTACACTTTTTTTTTGTTTATGCATGACTACTATGTCAGATCTAATATCTAATTGTTAGAAACATTCCAGGTCTTTTTTTGTTTTTATTTTTGATGGCTGACATCAATCCTGGTAAGCAAATAAATCTGAATTACATAACATATTTGGTCCTAGTAAATCTAAAAGAGAATCAAACCTTAAATCTTTAAATCTTTTATCGAACGAGACTATTCATTCATTCATTCATTCATTCATTCATTCATTCATTCATTCATTCATTTGTTTATTTTCTTACCCGCTTATTCCCTAATTCGGGGTCATGGCTGTCTGCTGGTGCCTATCCCAGCTCACAGAGGGTTGAGATGGACCGGTCACCAGTTCCTCTCAGAGCAACACAGACAAACAACCACTTACATACACATTCACTCCTATGGACAATTTAGAATCACCAATCGACCTTATATGAAAGGACTGTGGGAGGAAACCAAAGTACCCGGAGGAAACCCACACAAGCACGGGGAGAACATGCAAACACCTCACTGAAAGATCCCCGATGCAAGCTGTATGGACAAATATGTAATATCCAATTTCATCTTTGATGCAAGTTTGTACTTTCTTTGATCATAGAAAAGATTCAGAAATAGCCCATACTGTACAACAGCTAAAAACCAGCCACTGTTATTGTTAGCTATTGATTCTATCCCCCTGCATTCCACCTGCTCCATTGGAACTGTAATTGATACACCCTTTACCTAACAGTAATTTAAGGCGAAAGCCTTAACTTAAAGAAAAACAGCAGGTTCGGGAGATGATAAAGGCAAAGCTAGTGGTGATCTGAGAGCACCTGAGATTTGCCTTTATCAAAGAATGTCTGAGAAAGGATAGAACACAATGAAAACTGTGTCATTAACATACAATGTTACTTAGTTTTAGTTTAGAAACTATTAACACGGATCTGGACAAACTCTAGTATTTAATTCTCAAATTCTAGGCTATGGGACAATTTCATATTATGAAGGTATTTGGTATGAACCGATATCCCATCCAGCACTAAGACCAAGCAATTATTAAAAACATTTTCATGCTTCACCATGCTATATGAGATCTAATTGAGGACTAAGAGGATGTTCTCAGTCATGCACTTATAATGCAAAGCTATTAGAAGTATTGATCGTCAGTGCTCCTCTGGCCTTTATCAACACTTTACCTTGGGCCTGCTGTACCACCTTTATCAATAACCTAGCACAGGATGGCTAATAGACTTACAGTGAGGTATTGAAACATTAGACAGGAACAAGAGAATAAGCTTTTGAATTTAGTTTGACTGGCCGTAGCTTCATCCAGAATTCTACTTTCTCTCTGTTATCTTATCTCTGCCTACTACATCCCTAAAATTCTAGGTTTTCCAAGTACTCATGTATATTTTCTTCTTTTTAAAGGAATGCTAATATCATAATTGTGTTTAAAAAGGCAGCCAAAATCTCTTGCATCTTCAGTTAAATTCTCTCACAATCCCTGGGTAATCCCACTGTGATTGTTCTGGTTTGGACTCTCTATTCTCTACTCTCTTGGGTGGCATACTACACATAGGGTCTGTCACATTCCACCCAGAATAGCGTGCAGGGCTTGTTTTCCTTCCACTCAATGCTAATCTAACGCCAGTCAGGAAATGGGCGGGCTGCTTTGTGTATGTCGCTGCAATAATGGATCCCTAGGAGAAAACAATTGAGGAGGTTGGAAAAGGAGGGGGAAGCGTGCATCATTGAGGGCGGAGGTTTCCACTGATGGGGGCAACTGACAAGACGTGGAGACAGAGACAAGGTCGATTGTGCATACCTGCTATTTTTTAATGGATGTTGCCTTAAAGAACCTTACTGACACAGATGCAACCTAGGCTGTCTACATTTACATAATCTGGTTACTGGTCTAGCTACTGGATTGGCATGTGATTGTAGATTGTTAGGAATCTTCCCCAGGGGATACATTTCTGGTGGTCTTATGTACAGACAAAGTCAAAGTATTATTACTATGAGCTCCGCTTATCATAATGGATTTCTACATAACATCATAATTTATAAGTAATTGTTCATTTCTGGGCCTGTTTTTGTACCCTCTTATCAGAATGTGCTGTTTGAATAGGTGTGAATTGTTGTTGCAGAAGCAAACACCCACTGCTATGACTGGCTAGCAGTTTTGTTTAAAAAAAAAAAAAAAAAGTTTATTCGTTTTTCTCTGGTGCAATTTCTATTTACCTAATTTATACAAGTGAGTAATTGAGAGTAAAGGGTCTTGCCATACGCCCAGAAGTAGTAACTTGGTGGTGCTGGAAATCGAACCTACAATCTTTTACTGAGCTACCACCTATTTGGTGCATGCTCAAATCTGTGGGTGTGGCTAAACCGACAGTGATTTTGATTTTTTTTGTATTTTTATTTTGATATACTTTATTGAACCCATGAGGGAAATTCTTTTTTTGCATATCCCATCTTAGTAAGTTGGAGTAAGGTCAGAGCGCAAGGTCAGCTATTGTACAGCACCTCTGGAGCAAGAAGGGTTAAGGACCCAATCTTGCTCAAGGACCCAACAGTGGCGGACTTGAACCAAGGTTAAACAACTCGGCACCTTAACCATTTAGCCACCGCTGTGATGTGAACACAAGTGATAATTCCCCTGCAGAAGTGGCAGAAGCATTATCCATGCTCTAACATATAAATGTACATTTACAGCATTTTGTGAACGCCCATATCCAGAGCGGCTTACAACTGAGCTAATATGGGTTAAGGGCCTTGCTCTGTGGCCCACAGTGGTTGCTTGGTGGTGCTTGGAATCGAACCACACTCTTTTGTGTATCAGTCCAACACCTTAACCACTAAGCCACTACTTCCCATTACATCATAGAACAGAAGATTCTGAAATCTGTTATATTGGTTGACTGCCTTTGATATAAATTTTTTTGGGGAAATGATAACATTTAGGTAGCTGAAACTTTGCACTCCGCTGTCCCGGGTTTGACTCCGGCTAGGGTCATACACAGTACCACTACCCCTATTTCCCCATGTTCTTTTCTGCCTTATAAATAAAGGCAAAATGAACTTAATCGCTTGCAACACATATAGCATATTGAACATAATGCACAACACAATGTTTATCGGCAGAATATATGACTTTACTATTTAGATTATTGTTTTTGTTTTAGATGGCCACAATTCATCAAATAATCTAAACAAGGAATAAAAAAAAAATCAAGTGCAGACCTACGTTGTTTTAGACACCTGTTCAGTTCAATTTTCTCTCCTTCTTGCATAGTCTAAACACACATACCACCATCCTTCATTCTACAGAGAAAACTCTTTCTTAGATTTATTGTCCCTGCCAGACATACAAATAGTGGTGTTATATCATGTACAGTAATTATGCTGATATCATGACTTATAGATATCTTTGGCATTTATGGTGGTATTAAAGCATAATTAACTTTGCTTAATCTATCTCCAGATCTGGTTTATGTCCATAGTGAATTAATTTCCAAATGCCACCACACTATACAGCAATAGAGTTAAACAAGGTCATTGTTTATGCAGCTATGTAAATCTCTTTTTTCACGGCGATGCACGTTAAGTCACTTTGCAAAAATGCGTTAACATTCGAACAGGCCGTAAATGCTATGAATAATCTCTTGACATGAAAAGTGACCTTCGGAGCTCATTTCACGGCCGCTAATTGTGTGTACTGATTTCCCCATTAGGCATTTGCCTTTCTCTCAGCCTGCAAAATAGCAAGTGACCTCTGAAGCAAGACCGCATGCGCTCCAGTCAGAGGCGAAACTGTAAATGAGAGGTAACAGGATCATAATAGCTTTGCTGGAGCTCTCGATGACGTTTCGTTTGGTTTTGTCACCTTTCACAGACGAAGGTTAGCAAAGGTTTATGTGAAAGGTTAATGCTAACAACTGTGAATTTCCTAACCTGTACTCTACTGCTGCCTCTTTGTTTCTCTCTCTCTTAGACACACACTCACAAAACACACATCTCGGTGTGTGCGTGCCTCTATACAAAGGCGTGAAGATTAATGGGCCGTGCTTGCTGTCTGACTGCTGTGGGTTCTCTGTCCTGTTACAATCACACACACACACAGATCGTACTGAGCCATGCGCGTATACACAATGCTAGCATTACATAGATAAATTAGCATGACAGTGTACAGAATGAAAAAACTGAGTATTCTTCATGCTGAGGTAAAAGATTTTGGTGGACCACAGCTGCTGGAACCTTGGAAATGTGTGAGGGTGCACTATGTAGCTGTCAACACAGAGTCTACAGAGTTACTCAGCAATGTTCTTAGCTTGCGGCCATAAGGCATGGCGCGTGATACATCAAAAGGGCTTCGAGACAGACCTGGGACTATGTACCGAGAGCCGGGGTCAGCTAGTTCACTTGTACCGTGTGTGGGTTTTTTGTCACGATGAACAAGCAGCTATACACACGTGAATGGCAGTGGAATGTTTTTGCTGTATAAATAGGCTCTGACCTCTCACAGCATGTGTACAGCTTTCAGCATACCCCCCTCATACCTTGAGAAGACCAATTAGTAACATCCCAACATGTCTACACAACATTTTTACACACAGTTTTATTTTTATTTTTATTTACATAATCAGAGGTGTGCAGTAGGACAGCAGATATTTGGTAAGAATCTAATTTTTCTAGTTTAATCTTTAACTGATTAAATCATTTTTTAATTGCTTTTGTTAAATTTGATAGTGTTCCTTTGTTACTATTAAAATGCTAATTATAAAAATTAAGTATTTTTCATTATGTTCTGTATAATGAGATCAAGAGTCTTGGGAAAGACTTTAGCTATCTGAAATCAGTACGCTCAGACATAACCGTTTATTTATTATAAGTCAAATAATGACCGAAGAGAGAAAACAGGCAAGTATATCAGTAAAGAGGAAACCCATAGACTCACATGCAATTTTTTTTTTTTACATTTACAGTATTTGGCAGGCATCCTTATTCAGACCAATTTCCATTTATCTCTTTTCTAGAACTGAGCAAGTGGAGGTTAATGGTTTTGTTTAGTTACCCTTAACAATCCTCAGCAGTGGTAACTTGCTGGTGCTGGGAGACGAACACCGACCTTCCAATTAGCAGTCGAAGCAATTACACAATTGCATAATGTGATGCTTTTTAATTGACCAAAGCAAGTACAACATATCAGGTTACAGGAAATCCAGCTTCAGTCTGAGAACCCAAAATATAGTAAGTTTCATGATAATGACTATTTGATTATGTAACTCCCTGTAGAACTATAGATTTTTTAAGAAAAGAACATTTTTACTCTTATTTTCCATAAACAATTGATAGTATTTTTTCTTGGATTCTGGATTTACCCTTTAATTAATCAGATACAAAGTAACTAGAAAGTCAGTTGAGTAGTCATATCATTCCCTACTTCCCTATTACAGAAATAACTGTAAACCTGAAAACTTTTTTACATGTAGTTTTAGTTTTTGCTAATCTACCCACTGTCTATCAGAACAAACGCTTTCAAGGAAGATTGCAAAGCCACAGAAGCTAAAAAAATACAGTGAACGACTGTATAAAGAGGAAGAGATAAACACATCATAAAGTCCAGAATGTTCCAGGGCTTTGGCGTCTCTCTCTCTCTCTCTCTCTCTCTCTCTCTCTCTCTCTCTCTCTCTCTCTCTCTCTAGTTCTTGCTCTCACTCACTTTCTCTCATCTGTGCTCTCTGAAAGATCTGAACGGATCGATACTCTTCAGAAGATAAACAGCAGCCTAGCCTGCACTGTTTCAGATAAGTTGCTATCACCTGCAATCAAACCCTGAAGTGAAGCTCACCCAGCCAGCCAAGAGACAGTACAGAGCTTACAATTAGTCCCGGCTCCAGCCCTGGTCCATTGATGGGTCTTATCGGTTTGTAGCTGCTTTTTGCTGTAGTTGCATGTGCACACAAACTCACATACAAAACAAAACATCATTGGTAGCTTTAAATTTCAGTTTTACATCTATTTGGGTTACATCCGTTTATATTCCCAGATCCCCAGATTCCCTTCTAAAGTAAGTAGAAAATTCTGGCTACATAAGACTACAATTGCTAAAAAATGCTATGGACTGCTACTCAGCCATTCTGTTGTCTAATCTTCAGGTCTGATTATGTTTTTTTTTCTTTAGATCTGATCATTTCGATTTTCTTTCACCCAGGACCAAAATAGAGCTATTACCATTTTTGTAGTTACTGTGAGAGGTAGTAACAAGGAGAAGAGTGGCATTAATTAATTAATTCATTCATTCATTCATTCATTCATCTTCTTACCTGCTTATTCCCTAATTCGGGGTCATAAGATCTGCTGGTGCCTATCCCAGTGCACATAGGTCGAGAAGCAGGGGTACACCCCAGTCCATTGCAGGGCAACACATAGACAAACAACCATTCACACACACATTCACTCCTATGGACATATTTAGAATCACCAATCCACCTAATCTGCATGTTTTTGGTCTGTGGGAGGAAAACTGGAGTACCCAGAAGAAACCCACGCAAGTGCGGGGAGAACATGCAAACTCCGTACAGAAAGATCCCCAGCCAGGGAATCGAACCCAGGACTTTCTTATTGTGAGGCGACCATGTTATCCGCTATGCCACCGCACCGCTCAGAAGAAGGGTATGATTTTAATAATGGATAGGATTGATTAATCTATATGAAATTGAAAGTCTATGGTACACCCTGGACAGATCGCCAGAGCATTGGAGGGCCAGACATTACTTTAGGACAAACAACCCCCCCACAAACACACGCACACACAAATACAGAGTACGCAGAGACAACCCACGCAAGCATGCCAAGAACATACAAACTCCACTATTTGTTCACTAATGAAAGTAAACTCAGGACCATCTTGCTGTAAGGTGACCACTACACCACTGCACCACCATGAGGTCCGTTTGTCCCAAAACAGTCAGATTCAAGGCTTTGTAGATTCTTAAGTTCCCAATCTCAGGATGGTAACAAGCTAAATCAGAATCTAATGATTAAAATTGCAGTGAATTCATGCTGCCATTTGTTTTGATCAGTTTTGTCAGACTAAGATTTGCTTGGGCAAAAAGCATCTACTCCATTTTGCTTAGAAAATCCAATTCAGTTGCACTTTAAACCAATTTCTAACCTAGAATCACTTTTGTTGCTTCCTCTGAAAAGGTCACCAGCAAAAAAACCGTCACTGTTTTAATTTTCATTTGTGTGCTAGCCTTGGTAAATTGAACTCGGAATAGCACAGAAAATCACAGATATTGCTCCCAGAAATTACCCATAAACAGGAGGGGTAGCATTCAAACGAGTGTTTGTGTGTCAGGCACATTACAGATGAGGACCTTAATCATTGCAGACAGCATTGTTGATGGTACCATTTACAGCTTAGACTATTAATAGTTTATATTGTTGGCTATTTTTGGTTATACTATAAAAGATATACTGTAGCTCTAATGCTTTTTAACATTTGACAGCCGGTTAATCATGAAACTGAAAGTGTAAAGGCTGAACCAGGCAGAAACACACCGTCATTAAAACACACAGCAGGGCAGTAGGACATTAACCCTATAGTTAAAATCGTACAATGATTTCATGGTGGTAAATGTTTTAATAATTTAATGGGAATGTTGAGTCTGAGGGGATGTTTGGGTGAGTTGTATGGATCTGCAGAATCCAGACATAACAAGAAAGTAAAAATCACATGAAGAAAGGAATTTGTTTAAAAATAAATGGCTTCAATAGACTCGTTTTTTAAAGTAGCCATATTTAAGATCCAGACTTAAAACGCATCTATTTACTGAATAAGCACTAGGCTACTTCAGAACTGACTGCATCATTCATTCATTCACTCACTCATTCACTCATTTATTCACTGCTTATTCCCTTATTCGGAGTCACAGTGGTTTGCTGGAGTCACAGTGGTTTGCAACATCTGGACAGTTTATTGCAGGGACACATATAGACAAGCAACAAAACACACACACACACTTTTGGACTGTGGGAGGAAACTGGAGTAACCAAAGAAAACCCACGCAAATACAAGAAGGATATACAAACAGGATTTGAACACGGGACTTTCTTGTTGTGAGGCGACAGATTAATAGATCTATGGATTTCACTGGTGCACACACACACACACACACACACACACACACACACACACACACACACACACACACACACACACACACACACACATGCTGATCTATTTTTTTTACACAGACTTCCAATTTCTATGAGTGCCTTTCTACAAAATGGCCCAAGTAGAGAAGAATCTATTTCCTTAACATTCCAGCACATCTGGTTAGCCATCCACACACACAAACACAACACAATGTGTGTTGAAGGATAAACACCAGACATCCTCTATCCCTCAAACACTATTTACAAAGCAGTGTCAGTCTGAGACAAAGATGAGGAGGTACAGAGAGTGTGCATGTGTGTCTGTAAGTTAAGCCTTTTGTGAGATTCAAAAAAGAGCAAATATACTTAAAATGCGATGTCAGGTTTATAAAATATTATATTGTAATCCTGCAATAGCTTTCATAATAGTTTGTACTAGGGGCGGGGCGGTGACGTAGTGGATAGTACGGTCGCCTCACAACAAGAAGGTTCTGGGTTTGATTTCCAGGCCGAGGATCTTTCTGTGTGGAGTTTGCATGTTCTCCCCGCGCTTGTGTGGGTTTCCTCCGGGTGCTCCGGTTTCCTCCCACAGTCCAAAAATATGCAGATTAGGTGGATTGTAAATTGGCCATAGGAGTTATTGTGTGTGAATGTTTGTTTGTCTATGTGTTGCCCTGAAATGGACTGGCGACCCGTCCAGGGTGTACCCCTGCCTCTCACATTATGTGTGTTTGGGATAGGCACCAGCAGACCCCCATGTCCCCGAATTAGGGAATAAGCGGGTAAGATGAATGAATGAATAGTTTGTACTAAAAGAACAAGTCCCTAGAAAAAAACAATAAAAAAACCTACGAATGTTTGTCAGTTTGTCCCTCTTTTGCTAAGCAACTAATTCTCCACCAGGATAGACATACCTGAGCATTTAAAAAAAAAAAATTAAAACCTTTGAGGTTAATGAGGTTAATTAAATTGTATGTTCTCTTTGCACTTGCCTGGGTTTCCTTCAGGTACTCCAGTTGCCTCTCACAGTCCAAAAAAATGTACATTAGGTTGAATGGTGACTAAATTGCCTGTAGGAGTGAGTCTGACTGTGTGTGATTGTTTGTCTATATGCGGCCCTGCGATGGACTAGCAACCTGTCCTGTCCTCTGTCTTTTGCCCTATGTGCACTGGGATAGTCTCCAGCAGACAGATGTAAGCCCGAAATAGAGAATAAGCAGGTTAAAAAATGAATGAATGAATAACATTAATTGTGCTACATGGAACTAATAGCAATAAAATGTCATTACAAAAATATTAAGGGTTTGGTATTGTTTTATCATCATAAATCAATATCATTCACCTGTTAAGTTCACAAAAAATAAATTATTTCAAGTGCTGATACTATTTCTTTTTATTAGAAGTGTATATTGGGGCCTCATGATATGATACCATATATCACAATACATTTACAGTTCCACAAAGATGACCTTGTCTATCTAGACAGAGAGGAACATAGAAACTTTGCTGCATCATGGAATATCCTGCAGATTTGTCTGGTCAGAGGGAAACTGACCTCCGGGTGAACCTTTCTCCATTTTGTCACCAATGATGTTTTGGCACTTTGCCACTGTCACCTCTGGCTTGCTTAGTCGGGGACATTTAACTTACGGATACAAGAATGAGTTTTCACTGTATTGTCTTCTTTGATTTTATTCTGTAAAGCTGCCTTGACACAATCTATTATTAAGTGTTATTAACATAAAGCGCTATAGAAATAAAGCCAACTTGAGTTGAAATGGGTCATCATTACAAAAATATATTACCATACATTTAAAGCCAGAGACAACCTTACTTTTATTTCACAGTGACAACTACATGAGTTAAAGAGTCATTTGACACATCACATACTGAAGGTTTAAATTAAATATAATTACGATTATTCATTCATTCATCTTCTTACCCGCTTATTCACAAATCCGGGGGTCTGCTGCGCCTATCCCAGCACACATAGGGTGAGGGGCGCGGGTACACCCTGGACGGGTCGCCAGTCTATCACATAGACAAACAACCATTCACACACATATTCACTCCTATGGACAATTAAGAATCACCAATCCACCTAATCTGCATGTTTTAGGACTGTGGGAGGAAACCGGAGCACCTGGGGGAAACCCACGCAAGCACGGGGAGAACATGCAAACTCCGCACAGAAAGATCCCGGCCCGGGATTCGAACCTGGGACCTTCTTGTTTTGAGGCGACTGTGCTATCCACTACGCCACCGCGCCGCCCCATATGATTACTATTATATTATTATAATTAATTTATTTATTTATTCTTATCGACTTTCCCTATTTGGGGTAACAGGGGTCTGCTGGAGCCTATCCCAGCGCACATAGAGGAGGAGGCAGGGGTACATCCTGCAAAGGTCGCCAGTCCATTGCAGGGCAATATTATAATTATATAAATATAAATATATAGAAGTGAATTTCACATAGGAGTGAATGTGTGTGTGAGTTATTGTTCGTCTATGTATGCCCTGTGATGGACTGGTGACCTGTCTAGGTTTTACCGCTGCCGCTCGCCCTATGTGGGTTGGGATAGGCTCCAGGAAGACCCCTGTGACCACGAATTAGGGAATAAGTGGGTACGAAGATGAATGAATGTGTGCGTACAGTATATTTACAAAGTATATACCTACAAAGTATATACCAGGCTGAATGTTGCCTATGCCCATTTCATTTATTCATTCATATTCGTACACGCTTATTCACTAATTTGGGGTTACAGGGGTCTGCTGAAGCTTATCCCAGCTCACGTAGGGCAAGAGGCAGAGGAACAGATTGGATAGATTCCCAGTCCATCACTGCCTATGCCCAGTGTCACACAAATGTCTGTCCGATCTGCCAGTACGGCTAATATCCTGAGTTCAAATACATATACATATACATATACATATACATATACAGTCAACTTAAATTTTGCTCTTAATATTAACTGCTGCATTTAATATTGGATTCACTGCTTTCCAGAGGCGTTAATATATTAATGTAGTGTACAGAGACAACAACACTGCTGACAGTAAAAATTCTATTAATGAAAAGAGAGGGAGAGAGAGAGGCAAATAAAACAAGTAAATTTTTTATTCAATACAAATATGTATGAGACCAATTTTTTCAGTGAACTAAGCAGACAACATAAAACAAATTCTTAGCATTTCAGAATTTCTTACGAAATCTTTCTGTCACATCCCAAATCTCTTCCTCTTCTCCTTCCATGAATTTTCTTTGCCACTAGCTGAATTTTACTCAGGTTTGTTCCAGCGACTCCCTGAGACATGCAGTACACAGTATTTATGGGGGGGGGGGTCTATTGTGGGCCAAGCCCCTCCAAAAAAGGTTGTTGTGGCCATTTTTATTTATTTAACATATCAAGACTAATTAAAATAAACATTTAATATTTTGTGATTATTAATATAATTAAAATTGAAGCTACAGGTGATAGTTAATCGGATTGGTTAAATTTTATGCATTGTTAGAAAATTGATGTGTACGAGGGGGTCCAGGTTTGATTCCCGGGCCGGGAAGTTTGCATGTTCTCTCAACGCTTGTGTGGGTTTCCTCCGGG
This sequence comes from Pseudolaguvia tuberculata, assembly GCA_026260255.1. Lineage (NCBI taxonomy): Eukaryota > Metazoa > Chordata > Actinopteri > Siluriformes > Sisoridae > Pseudolaguvia > Pseudolaguvia tuberculata. The sequence goes on along the minus strand of JAOTRA010000006.1, from coordinate 633,412 downwards.
TATTCCTCCCACTTTCCAAAAACATGTAGACTGATTGGCAAGTCTAAATTGATCATAGCAGTAAATGTGTGTGTGAGTGGTTGTTCGTCTATGTGTGCCCTGTGATAGACTGGCAATCTGTCAAGTACCCCTACCTCTCCTGCATATGCTGGGATAGGTTCCAGCAGACCCCCGTGACCCAGAATTAGGGTATAAGTGGGTTAGAAGATGAATGAATGAATGAATGAATGAATGAATGAATACGAGGAGGGCGGAGCGGTGGTGTAGTTGTTAGCTTTGAGGGATCTTTCTGTGAGGAGTTCTCCCTATGCTTGCTTGTGTTTCCAGTTTCCTCCCACAGTCTAAAAAAATGTACTTTAGGTTGATTAATAATTCTAAATTACTCATTGGAGTGTGTGTGATTTTTTGTCTAAGTGTGTCCTTGTGTTGGACTGGCGTCCTGTGTACCCATACCTCTCGCCTCTATGTGCGCTGGCATAGGCTCCAACATACCCCTTCTATCGTTTTGCCCTCATTGGACACTCATTGCCTGAGTTAGATACGGTACTGTCGGCTCTGGCAGGAATAAATTATTTTTCAGGTTTCACCTCTATTGCAACAGCAAAACATCAAAACTTTGTAAATAGTCATGACTGACTTTTCAGATTTTCTGCTCTAAGCTGAAAGGTTGTGATGCAGTGTTGATGCATTTCTAGCTATGGTGTCATTATTCAAAGATGAGTTACAGAGTGTGTGTGTGTGTGTGTGTGTGTGTGTGTGTGTGTGTGTGTGTGTGTGTGTGTGTGTGTGTGTGTGTG
>JAOTRA010000006.1:586366-605904 GCA_026260255.1 Pseudolaguvia tuberculata | reverse complement strand
GATTGATTGATTGATTGATTGATTGATTGATTGATTGATTGATTGATTGATTGATTGATTGATTGATTGATTGATAGCTGTTCCTTGTCAGGGTTGTTTGCACTCAGTGCTGCGTGTGTATCCTTTTCACTTTTTAATTAAGACTAATTTAAGATCAGATCATGTAGCAAACACTTTAATGATTCTAGGAGCCTAGCAATAATAAGCCAAGGCCAGATCAGTAAGAATAAAAGACACATATATGAAATCAAAGTAAAATGAATAGAATAAAGTAGATATTTTTTCACCAACTGATAAAAGTTATTTAATCTAAAGTATATTTTATACTAAAGTATGTTTAAATTAAATTTTTAATTAGATTTGGCCTTCAAAAATAATTATTTCACCATTATATGTTTGATACATAACATTAAAACCCTGTACAGCCATGTTGTTTTTATCTAAACTGAATGTGTTTTGAACTTCTGGAATAACTGAGTTTGGCCCATTTAATCTATTATTGCTCCAACTGGGTTTCGGATAATAAGCATTAAAACCATGTTCACCAAAAATAAGCCCTCTCTCTCATTTTTTCCTGCAAAATTATTTGTTGAAAATCTGCCTATAAATAAAGCTGCTCCAACAGCTGGGTGGCAGCGTTAGGCGTCAATCTCGGATGAGCTTCAGCTTTGCGGCTGGCGCAGGGGCAGGCTCTATGCCCTGCGGCATGCACGCTAAATGTGCCCGTGCCTGCCACCTCCACAGGAAGACAACATCTGTTCTTCTGACAAACCAGCAAGCAGGAGCCAATAAATTACTGCACCGTATGGAGGAGGCACTACGCTACTATCATTCAGAATAACATGAAATAGCAGTAACCTGACAAATAGGAATATATAAGGAAGATGAGTGAGAGAGAGAGAGAGAGAGAGAGAGAGAGAGAGAGAGACAGATAGTACATGATCCTTAAACAACTGAACATGCTTTTGACTTTTAACATTCAGCAAACCTTTCCAGCCCAGAACTTCCTGAAACAAACCATGGCTGCCACATTGTCACTCACGAAGCAATTTCGGTGAGTCACTGAGTGCTGGTGTCAACAATACATCTGTGTGTGCACATTCTACTGTATTCTCACACTGCTGATACCTGATACTTGCTGATATATACTAAAATATCATTCATGATTAAAGGGATTTAATATCAAATTATGAAGCATGTATAGGTCCAAAGACAATGTTTAGATACATAAAATAAACTCATTGAATTTCAATTTGAAGTTATTTCTAATATTAATTTACGATATCGTAATTTTTCTTTTTTAAATTTTATATATGGACCACTGAGATGGACTGGCGACCCGTCCAGGGTGTACTCCTGACTCTCGTCCTATGTGTGCTGGGATAGGCGCAGCAGACCCCCGTGACCCTGAATTCGGGAATAAGCGGGTAAGAAGATGAATGAATATATGGACCATTTTGTTGATTTTTTAAGGAAATGTCCCTGTCTTATGCTTTTGAGATCCCCATTCAGAACAATGGAATCATTAAACATGGCCCTTGAAAGGAGCAGAGCTTCTTGTTAATCCAATCCAGTGCTCACACCACAAGAAGACTGTATACATGGAGATGAAACCTTTTGATTGTCCATTACAGGCACAAACTGACAGATTGTTCCAATGTTGGAGTTCCGGCAGGAAAGGTGGACTGCAGGTCTAACAGACTCCACCCTGAAAGTTTACATGGCAGCCATATCTTCTTTCCATGCCCTTCTGAATGGAAAATCACTGGGCAAGGACCAGTTACTGTTAAAGGTTTTTTGTGGTACCAGGAGGCTAAGGCCTGCATGACAACGCAGGCTTTCATTATGAAAACTGACTATGGTTTGAGGGATTCGTTCATAAAACCACTAGTGTGGATTTATCTGCTCTGAAGCCTAATATGGATAAAAATTACGTGACCAAAGTGTACAGTCAGGTAGTACAGGTAGTGCAGTACAGACTGCCTGCAGAATTAAAAAGTAACCCAGGGGGCGTCTGAAACCGTGTTAGCGGATTTTTGCATGTACTTGTCCCTGTCCTGCCCCTGACAGAGTCATTAGAGTATTATTCCCAGTTCCCAGATTTTTTTAATGAATATTGTGGGCATACAATCTATTATAGGATGACCATCACCAGATTACACGCAAAATATATGACGGAAATATTCCATCAGCATGGGCACTCTCCTGGCATTAACATGAGGAAAAGAGAAGGAACATCAGGAAAACAAAATCAGCTAAAGGTAATGAGACTAAGACTAAAGTAATCCTTCAATATGGTCTTTGTTAAATAACACATTTTATATGTTTGCAGGATTGTCTCTCCTCAGCATCACAAGTAAACATTTTATCCTGTTCATGGAAGACCCTTAACCCCCAATACCACCAAAAATATCAAACAAAAACATCATCCAATCAAATTTCAGGACATTTTTTCTAGTTATTTCCTGTCAGCTGTCTTGTTTTACTTTTATACTAAAGGGGTCATCAGACTGTTCTAGATGGACAGGAGGTGGTAGTGGAAAAGCTTTGCCCCATAGAGCTAAGCTCCAAGATCTTGATTAACTGGTTCAGGTGTGTGTAATTAGGGTTAGATCAAAACCCTGCCAGACACCAGCCCTCCAGAATAGAGTAGGGTGACCCTCTATATTTTAATATTAAATTAAAAGTTTTAATAAGTTCTGTAGATATTAATGAGCCAATCATTTGTTTCTTGGATAACTAATGCTATATAATGGAAATATTCATAAAATATTAATAATGATTTTAAATGGTGTCTTGTGTTGGGTTGAATCCAATCACAATTTCTGATTACTACTATTACAAACCACCAATATTGTTACCAACACCCACAGATCCTTTCTGTTACCAAGAAGCAATCACTGATTACCACCGGTACCAACTACTAATAACCGATCGCTCGTATTTCTAAATATCTAATCATTAATTCATTAATCTGCACTGCCTGTATGATACCCCATCCTAACGATTGCCTCTATAATTCAAATCAGCCTTTTAGCGACTCTGTGCATAAGCATTAGCTATTTACCTTTTAGAAGATTTTGAAAACAGCTTCCAGCCGGCGTTAAATTGCTTTTGAACTCATTACAGACATACTATATCACATGCTTTTTGAAAGCGGCAGTCGATCAGAGTTTCCACTCTGTGGAATGGACGCTGTAAGATAAGATGGGAAAAGAACTGCCATCGTCTTGACTTTGAGGGCAATGATGGAGAGGCTGAAGCGAATCAATAATCTAATTCCAAGACAGACGTTCTTGAGATGCGCGTTCTCCAATATCAGTTGCACTCTAATGCGTCGAGGTGTTTTTTTTTTTGCTGCCGTGAGCATTCTCATACTCTTGTGGCCTCCCACTCATAGAAGTCTTTTGGGCCGGTAGACAGAGGTCGAGTGGAGTGTTTATGCACTTGTAATTGAGAACCGAGGATTGTGGATATGGTTTTAGTTTTTTAGACATGAACAAATTGTTTTCTTTTATTCCTTATTCATTTTCCTTGTGTCTTCATCTTTTACGTCCATAATCATACAGTTTTATTCTTTATCCAGAATATGTCATTCTAACTTCACTTCCTTCTTCACATGAGATGGTGGTTTAATAGAGCAAAGCAAAGCAGAGCAAGTCTGGCCGCTGATAATCTCATAGCTGCTCGGTCAGGTGAGCCATGCTGAGGTTTCACTCTTTTGTGAGCGTCAGTGCAAAATCGATGGACTCTGTCAAGAAGAAGGGTGCAGACATGACAATTTCCAGACTTACTATTGTAATTACAGCCCGATTTGCTGGGCGTAGGATGCTGTCACTTATCCCACAGTTTTGCAAAATAAAAGCTGAAATGAAACTCCGAATGGCTGCTATCGAAAAGAAACAAGGCTCGTAAGGCATGAACAATCCCAGTTGGCACTTCATTTTTACTTGCTTCATTTGCTTCATGTCTGCGTTGCTTACATTCATAAATCGTACACAACGATTTGTTCAACCGTCCATTTCATTGAAAGTGATCAACAGGAAAATTGCCAGAATAAATATGTCAATTTAATTTCACTCGATGCTGGTGGATCTGTGGATGAAATTATATATAATTCGTATACCCATGAATGTGGCTTCTAAAATGGATTTAATAGGCTGCTAATGAAAGGTATAGTACATAGCAGGGCAGTCCTTGGAAGAAAGCAAAATTTTGTAACGATACTGAATGAAACTGTTAATAACAATAGTTATCATTTATTGGATGCTGGTAGAAATGAATGAGAAAGTGGTAGCCTAGTGGTTAAGGTGTTGAGCTTAGGTGTTGAGAAAGATCCCAATTCCTCACCTGGGAATTGAACCCAGGACCTTCTTGTTGTTAGGCAACCATGATAATCACTACGCCACTGCGAAGGGCAACTTAAATGTAAATAATTATAATCAATTTTATCTGTTATTTGATATTAGACAGAGTACAATGAGTTATAGTTTAATGATCACTAATTGGTCCAACAGAACATTGACTCCCGACACGGTTGGAGTTTTGCACATTTTAGCCATCTCTTGCAAAAGATAAACATTTTTCATTGAATTTGTAAACTGTTTAAACTGTCGACAAGTCATTTCGTTTGTGACTTTATATGTTCTTAATAAAATAAAAATTTCAAGATGCTTTTTCAATAGTCATTTAGCCTGAGATTTAATAGCATATACAACACCACCTCTTGCCTCTTTGCTCATCCTCTTAAGAATGCAAAAAAAGTACTAATGGCCTGCTAATCGAAACAGCTAATAGAGTAGACTCTATTTCTGCACCGATTGACTAGGATCTAGCCAGGATAGAACTTTTTACACCTCCTCATCTACGTTTCTTTCGGTTTGTAAGCTAATATAGTCTACGCTTCACTGATTCATTGATCCAAACTGTGAATGGAATTTTTTGATCAAGGGAAAATTGGGAGAAAAAAAATGAAACTCCACCTTTCAAGCAGAGCGAATTAGCATTTTGATAGTCTGAGGCAAAGATAAAGCTGTGTTTAAAATAGAAAACAGACAGGCCGAGACATGCCAATATGCTTCCATGTATTATGACTTGCTGTTCAATCAAGCATGGATTTATGGAAAAAGAAATGTTGCATTTACCTAAAACCTATTAAGCAGGTTAGATTTATTTCAAACTATTTTGGTTTCTTTATAATGTAAGTGGAAGTTGCTGACACTTAACTGCTCCTGTCATGTGCCGGTGCACAATTGACACACTCTTCTTTCCAATCGTCTCATTTCGGACAGTCTGTAATAAACACTCCACACTGGCTTGTCTGCCGCTGTCATGCTGAGCAGAATCAGCGGCAAGTGCATTAGCTGCTCTACCAGAGAGCATATTGATCGCTTTGGAACACAGTTAATAGCTACAGACAAAAAAAGCCAGGGAGAGCCTGGATACTGAACTGGAGTCTGCATTTTATTCCATGGCCTGGATCTTAGCCAAAGCTTCACTGGTACGTTACATAATTACAAACAGTTCTTAGTGGGTGTCCAGACTGGGATACTGCAGTAGATACAAGTATATTAAAAGTCTAAAGACATTAGTGTAAAAGATGATACAGGGCTGAGTTATGTTTTTATCACATGATGCGTTAGGTTACAGGTGAACTTTGGCTTTCAATGTGTTTACATTAAAGATGAAAAACTGTTTGCAAGATTAAAATCAATTAAGACTACAACAACCCCCAGCATTTCCACTGGATTGTGGTTGGATTATGTGACATTATGTTATATTATTATAATTATGCCATTTGCCAGATGTTTTTATGTATCACCGCCATTAAACGGTAAACACTATGTTATTATAATAACATTTGTAGTCATTCATTCATTCATTCATTCATTCATTCATTCATTCATTCATTTATTCATTCATTCATTCATTCATTCATCTTCTTATCCGCTTATTCCCTAATTCAAGGTCATGGGAGTTTATTAGAGACTATTCCAATGTACATAGAGCAAAGAGGCAGGGGTACACCCTGGAATTATATACATTATATAAATTCAATTCAATTTAAATGGTGTCAAGGAAAATTTCCCTTGAGTGGGATTAGGAACAAACCTTGAAAAGAGTCAACAGGGAATCATCCTCATTTAGGTTAAAGTATGTAAATGTAAATAAATAAATAAAAAAATCATTAACAAATAGTATTTTACTCTGTATGGAAACGTATGGGACACTTTTGTTTTGCTTTGCTTTAATGTATATTTTTAAGCATTTTGCCTTTTTTCAAAAGATAGAACAGAGGCAAAGTAGGGGAAAGAGGAAGGGTGGGACCGGAAAAAGCCCCAAGCCAGAATGGAACCTGGGTCACCCGCCACACAACAGTGCCATGTCAGTGTCGGCGCCTTCGCCCATTACACTATGGAGTAAGTAATGCAGTGTTCACTGTTCGCAGGGTTATTTTTTGATGGAACTGAAAGGTTGTGCGAGTATTGTTCTGATTACACACTAAAGCTTAACATCATTTAAAGCAGATGTTTGTGGAACATTGCTGGAATATTATTTTTCAAATTGTCAAGAAGACAGAGTGTTCTGGTAGTGCCTTTAGGGCTGCAAAATAAACTCACATTGAGGTTCATGTATTAATATACAACACTAAAGTTCTTTATGAATTCTGCTATGATAATGTTAATACTATACTAAAATACTTCTGTTCCTGCTGCTATTCTTAAAAATAAGAATTATTCTTTTGACTGTTTCACCCGTTCCTTTTTCTAATTATTATTAATGAGATAAAATAAGAATGTGTACTACTTTTATTTTATAGTGATAGTTTAGTAATGATTTGTTGGTTTCTTTTACTCCTTCTAATTATTTATTTTTTTTAATTAAAATAAAAAGACTATACAACAACAACAATATTATTAGTATTAATAATAATAACAATAATAATAATAACACTAATAAAATTATCTAAATATAAGTCCATCAAATTCCAAAATGATTAATTATTATGGTTTGATGATAGTCTACGTTTCTTGTTAATTAGTATATATTAGTATATAATAATTATTGATATTGCTGAATGTACTTTGAAATGCCAGGACAAATAAAACAAGCTAATTGGGCATTGAAACCCAACTGAGCCTCCAGCAAGGCAGTGATATAGTATAAAGAGAAATAAAACATTACACCTTATCTGAAATCTCTCTCCTGAGCTTCGACAGTACTTACACCTTTGGCTTTCTTTATTTAGGTTCTCAAGCTGATCGATAACTACGACATTGTAATTGTCCGACTCGGCTTTCTCATGAAAGAGTAGCATTTTATATGAGGAACTCAGACAAGGTTAGCTGCTTAAGCTCCAGCCAGTTCTAGACAACACTGAAAGACAGGCACACTGCCAAGGACACACTCTGCCCACCGTACCCTCCAAGCTCCTGAAGCCACTGAAAAGCTTGTGTAACATCAGCATATTAAGTTCAGCCACAGAGACAGAGTGCAGGCATTTCCTGTCTTCTGACGCGGCTTTTGATCGATGGTGAAATGGAGGGAAAATTATCAGGCATGAATTGAACAAAGCAAATATGACAAGCTTTTTATTCTCAGCGTCTCCTTGTAAGGATGGCGCACCGGCGGCTCTTTATATATGTAGACTTATTTTACAGCTTTAGCCTCTAATGAATCTCAATCGAGAGACGAAGAAGCAATAACGGCACTCTGTGACCTCTGCTATTTATATAATTAGTTTCAACGCACACAGCAGCGGTCACCTCTCCACTCACTGAGGTCAAGTGACTCCTGGATAGCCTCGTCCTTCAAAATTGCTGTGGGAGGCACAGAAGCATTATTAAGCATTATTAACACTAAAGTCTTAGCAAAGAAACATAAATTGTAAACTGGACTTATTTTGCTAAATATTCTTACATTTGCTAAGAATACTACGAAAAAATAAGAAACGTTACATTTTAATAACTTACTTTTATATAGTTACAGGGAAATAAGAGCCTTGATTAACAACCTAGCATTGGCAGCATGGCGATCTTGAATACTTTAACTAACTGTCGAATATAATAACCATTGAGATACCACTTGTACAAATAAACAAAAAAACCCTGATCCTTTAAATAGATTCATCCAAATTTAATGAATTCATACATTTCTAATTGTGTTCATTTACATTTACAGCATTTAGTAGAGATGCCCATATCCAGAGCAACTAACATTTATTTCACTCCTACAACTGAGTATGAGCCTTGATGCGACTTGATAAGCGGTGGTTACTTGATGTTGCTGGGTATCGAATCAATATCTTCCAGATATCAGTCCAACCACTGAGCCACCACTTCCCCAGACAAGAAATGGTTTGAGTCCCATCATTGAACATCTCAATACTGGTACATTCTGTTATGAAAAGCATCATTCATTCATTCATTCATTCATTCATTCATTCATTCATTCATTCATCTTACAACATAATTCGGGGTCATGCATTGGAGCCAATCCCAGCACACATGCGGCCAAAGACAGCGTGAGGGAACCAAATTACTCCGAAGAAACCCACACAAGTGTGAGGAGAACATGCAAACTCACAGAAAGCGCCCCGATCCGGAAATCGAAGCCAGGACCTTGTTGTTGTGTGGCGACTGTGCTAACCACTACACCATCATATATTTTTTTTTTCATCTCAAATACGTGGGTATTTGACAAAGAGATGCTTCAATCATTATTTTGAAAGCAGCCGTTGACTGTTGTGACACTGATGGGGAGGTTCATGCCACCATTTTGGTTCCATAACAGAGAAAATGTACCTATCAGTATCTAGGAATTCCTGGCAACCATCAATTCCACTCAATTCCCATTAAGACGAATATGTTCTATATTAATTATATTGTTTGTAACCGCTTTACTGTTGATAACACTTTCAAACCAAGGAGTATAGTGCAAGAGAAATATTCCACCATCCGAGACCCCAATCAAACAGCCCCGTAATGTAGAACACAACAAACCACACCGTCATAATAAAATGCATTTGTGTGTGAAATTGAAGCTGTATTTCTGTTTACAACTTGGTTGTCTGTCTGTATTTGTGCCAGGAATGTGCTTCTGTCATTAAAATTACAACTATGAAATAAGAACAGGCAATATTCCACACTGGCTATTATTAACATGAGATTGTACCACTGTGATCTGAAGCGTAAAGTATACAATAAACACAAAAGGTATCGGGCGTTTTCTGAACATTTTATTTAGGACTTTTTCTCCGTTAACAAGCAGGCCACTTTCTTTTTGTGTTCCACCAGCTTATTCAGGAATATTAATTTCATTCATACATTCATTCATTTTCTTACCCGCTTATTCCCTAATTCAGGGTCATGGGGGTCTGCTGACGCCTATCCCATCGCACATAGGGTGAGAGGCAGGGTTACACGCTGGACAGGTCGTCAGTCCATCTCAGGGCAACACACAATCAACCATTCACACACACATTCACTCCTATAGACAATTTAGAATCACCAATCAACCTAATCTGCATGTTTTTGGACTGTGGGAGAAAACCGGAGTACCCAGAAAAAGGAAGAACATGCAAATTCTGCACAGAAATATCACCGGCCCGGGAATCGAGCCCGGGATCTTCTTGTTGTGAGGCGACCGTACTATCCACTATGCCACCGCGCTGCGTATTCAGGAATATGTTCATTCAAATGCAAAATCAGGCAGTAATATTGCGCTAAGGATGTTTTAGTTAAGCTGTTCCAGTGTTCCTGTTAATCTTAAAGCTGTTTGGTAGGGTTGAGGTTAGGAGTCAATGCATGAAACTCCATTTTGACCAGAACATACCATATCGGCATAGGCTTTGGCAGTGGTTAAGACACTTAGTTGTTTTTTGGAGGATCAGTCTGCCACTGTTGGGTCCTTGAGCTAGAGCCTTAACCCTTCCAGTTCCAGTTCTGTATAGCTGACCCTACGCTCTGACCTGAAATCATTATTATGCAAGAAGGTCTCCATCTCTTAGTTCCATTGAAAGGATGATATAATGCTACAACATACAATGTCATTTTAGATTTTGTGGTAGCGGTCTGGAGAAAAGACTTGAGTGTGTGACACATTTATTGACATAGTATAGTTCTATTTCAGGGGTTAATTAAACTTGAAGCGGATGTAGATAATAATTCTTGATTAATAATTGTTCATTATTCAGCTTAAAATTATAGCCTCCACTCAAAATATTTCTTTGGACCAGTGCAAAATAAAAAGTAGGAGGAGACGCTTTGTTCATTTTAATTAGAACTGCGGTATATGCTAATAGTTTGCAACCTTTTGGTGTACGGATGCATCTGGCCACGAGGGCTTTATAATACACCTAGGAATAACTCACAAGGTAAGCACACATCAGACGCAGTGTCGGTTAAACCAATTTGATTCAAGGTAATGAGATGCTCCCTAATAAATAATTGAAATCAGACTTTAATCAACAAGAGACTAATCTTCTCTTGTCCTGTCTGCCGATTGAAATTGTAAAAAAAAAAAAAAAAAAAAAAAAACGAATTAATATTCAGGCAAACATGTCTGCATTAAACAGTGCTTTGCCTATATAAGGATCGTTCTCTTATTAACTTTTCATGTTGCTGGATGTATCAGTGTGTCTTTGATTGTTGTTATTCGATGAAGGATAGTATTAAGTCAGAAAAACTTGCTAGAGATTAGAGAGCAGACAAAAGTGTGTGTGAGTCAATGTCGAAGATTTCTTGGCAGCTTTTAAAGGATTAGGAAGCAAGCAACACTTTGTCTTTGTGCACCTCTTCTTCATCACCTTCCTACCCATATATCTACCCCAGGTCATTTTGAGATTATCAGCCAAAACATTTATTATTGTGAAAAGTCTAAAAAAAGAAGTTTTGCTATTTAGAGTTAAAAAATATGAAAAGGAGTTTTCATTTATTTTTAATATAATATGTGAGCCATCAAAGAAGGACATTGCTTCTGCAATTTTAACAGTGATAACTGAGATTTTGCTAAAAAAATTAAAGACAAGTACAAGTCAGCCTCAGTCACTGTTCTCCAGTGATGTCATTATGCAAATTGTAGATTATCCGTTAAGGATGGGCTGGTCTATCTGTGAAATGGCAAGTACTTTGGTGTTAATGGTGGAATTAAAGGAAACATTAAAGACTTGGAAGCTGAAAGTCTAAAGTTAAAAAGAAGAGACAGCTATAATAGAGCAAAATAAATAAATAAATAAATCTCTGTAAATGGTGTGTGTCATGGATGAAACATCTTGGGGTCAAAAAACGATTATAAAAAAATTATAAACAACAATTATAAAACAAATTATTTATTATCCCCAAACTAAACTCTAGTAGGTCTTTTCATTGTTATTGTTTTCAGTTGAGCTTTTCTTTACTTCAATTAGATTATTAAAACTTGACCATATTATTCAGATTCTATATATAAAGTGGTAGGGGATGTGACAGTGCAGTTTTTAAGGTGTTAGACTGCTAATTGGATGATCAGGGTTTGATTTCCAACACCACCAGCAAAACGCTCAACCCCCCAAATTGTTCAGATGTATAAGTGAAATAATTTTAAGTCCCTCTCCATAAGGTTCTCTGCCAAATGCTGTAAATGTAAATCTTATAAGAACATGGACAAGCACTCAGATCCACACAGACTGAATATATATGACCAGCAGCTGCTTTTAAAAATCCTCATATTTCTGCATTATTAAAGTACTCTTTGAACAATGACCTTTAGCGGATGGCAGATTTTAGTTTACATTCGATCGCATCAGAAGGCCCAACCAGAGCCGTAGGCCATGCAAAGTCCTGTGAGCTTATCCAGTCCGGTGCTGTCAATAAAAAAAAAAAAACCACTGAGTATGGCTGCCAGCACTGCACTCAGCACGTCCTTGCCTGAATCCGGTTTCATATTATCATGGATGAAAGGGAAACCTCCTTAAATGGGAGTGAGATGGATCCTCCTGCTTAGAGATCCGCTAGGGACCAGAGACAAGAAAGCGATTCCAGGTTCGCAACACTGATGTTTTGCAAGTCATCTCAGGCGGGTTAAAGAAGAGGCGAGGATTGACTGAACTTCAGTGCAGAAAGTAAGAGACCACAAACAGCCCACAAGCAGCAGCAGCATTATAGGCTTTGGATCAAACGGAAATGCTACGGAGCCTGAGGCATGGGGTTTACACCCCACACCCGACCATGCATTGTAAAAGAACATTAAATAGATTTAGGAAGGCATGCAACTAGATGCATGACAGATTAAGTAGATGGATGTTAAAGGAGGTGGCTTGTTGTTAAAGGCATTTCAATAATTGAATAAATGAACAGCTTGCAAATCACCCACTGTTCACTGGTCTGGAAGAGTAGCATGGAAGGATTAGTGGGAGGAAACAACCTAGAAAGGAAATCTGTTTGACCAAACTAATAAGTTGAACAAGGCAAATATGGGCTACGCCTTATATCGAGTCAAGGAAAATAAAAAGGACAGAATGCATAACAGGGGTGAAAAGGGATGCAAAGAAGCACCGGAGGAGGAAGAACAGAAGTTCGAAGTGATAAATCAGAGATTTGAACATGACAATAAGAGGGGAGCGGCACAGCAGCCAAGGTGGAAGTGGAGGTTGATGTTCTTTGTTAATGCCAGGCCAGCAAATCCCTTGGAGACAGATCCTGTTGCCAAAGAAATGTAGAGGTAAGCAGCAAAAAAAAAATGAAAGGTTTTTTTTCCACCTTGCCGGAGACGAGAAAGATTATCTGCGATGCCACACCTGCACCTGAACAATGTTCTGTATATGAATAGACAAGTCTGACAAGTACCAAGGATTTTTTTTCTTTCTCTTTTTAATGCAGCGAGGGCTACAGTAACCATGTAACAGACATATCAAAGGCCTTCAGAGGCTACTATTGTAATGGATAAGTCAAGCTAAATTTCGTTAATCAGAGGGATTAGCGGGATCAGTGGAATCTTAGTCTGTAAGAGCACCGAAAGATGACTCGCTTTGGGCGATTTTTTCACAAACACTCCCAATCCCATACTGCCAATTTTTTTTGACACCCAAAAAAAGGAAAAAAAGATATACTGCTAAGGCAGCCCTTTATTAACATTACTTATACCTGTAGGTACTTTCATACTAATTATGGAAAATTGTCATATAAATCACTTGCCTCTATAAGTCATGAAGCATAACCAGAGGCTAATAATACAAAAATAAAATATTACGTCATTCATTCATATTCTTACTTGCTTATTCCCTAATTCGGGGTCAATTGGGTTTGCTATAGCCTATCCCAGCACACATAGGGTGAGAGGCAGGGGCACACCTTGGACACGGTGTCAGTCGAAGAGCCAAACATAGACGAACAACCGCACACACTTACATTCAGTCCTTTGGGCAATTTAGACTCACCAATCAACCTAATGTATATGTTTATGGACTGTGTGAGGAAATCCAAGCAAGTGCAGGAAGAACACACAAACTCTGCATGGAAATTAAACCCAGTATCTTCTTGTTAATTTCTTCTCTCTCAGATGGCCATGTACTTCTAACACTCTGTGTAGGCTTATAAAGCAAAATGAAAAATGTTTTTTCCTGAAAGCCGACAATGTCCAAATCTATCAGACATATTTATTTTTACTACGATAAAGTGGTCACTATAATTGTGGTCTAAATATATTTAAAATATATTTAAATATATATAAAATGTATTTATACATTTTAGGTAAATTGAAGAACAAAAATTGTTTGTCCAATGAAAACATTCAGTCAGTTGCAGTATTTCTTTTGGATATATCGTGATTGGATTTCGTGTACATTTTTCAAGCAGCAGCGTGTAATCAGGGACTATTTGTACGTTTGATTTAGCACTACTACAAAAGAAGGGTTTAAACTGTGTGATTTTAACCACGATTTGGTTGTTCTCATAATCCTATCATAAATCTATTTCAATCCTACCATAAATCCAATATCGCTAGTTTGCCATGATGACTAAAGATTTTTTATATTGGTAGGAAAAAACCCTGATTGCAACAGCTGCTAAAGATATTGGAGACACCTGTACTCTACAAAAATTCTTTCACAGTGAAAACAGCCTACATCTGCAAGGAGCTTAAGAGCCTTTAGTGCATCTTCCATTGTAGTAGTAAGTTCAATTAGAGCCGAGTTTTCACTGAAGTAGATTTTTTTTCTTTATTAAACATCAATTTCTTTAGGGGATTATAGCGTGAGTCATGATAGTTCAAACACTACAGACACAATCGATGCTAAGAAAACATTACACACCGTCACGGACTATATTTAGTGATATCTTTAAAAAAGTTCACTTACTGGGAGTGTTTGCTTTAGAGTGTTAGCCTAAAGACTGTAACTGCTTTTAATTAACTTTTTTCTTTTGATAGATAAGAAAAAGTGCAATGTCTTGTCTGGAGGAATTCACTTGAGAAATCATCTTAGAAGAAAATGGAATTAAACACTCTCAACTTTGGCAAATTAGAGCAAGTCAAGTCAGGGGTATAAATGACTTTTTCTAGAGCGCTATCATTATTTTCCGAACTGATGTCGAGTGTTGAAGCAAACCAGCGTTGTTACTCAGTCGAGCGTGCTTACAGATGGCTATTTGAGTCGTGGTTAGGTAATTACTCGAGCTCCTACAGATGTACAATTGCACTGGGAAATAGAGCAAGTAAAGCACTGTATGTGTGTTGCCTCAGCAGCTTTTCTACTCTATTCTTTCTTTATTAGCGCTAAACAATGTAAATGTACCGCAGAGGCTGCAAACACCAAGGAAGGATTTTATTTGCATCGTATTAATGCAGCTCGAATAACATCGCATTATAGCTGATCCCGTTTCCATTCATTATCTGTTAAAACCCATTGATTCGAATTAAACCAATGAATTTATCAGTAATGACGGTATCCATTAGACTCGTCTGACATCCCGTCCACACTACTATGTGCTCAAGCACCTGGCTTGGCCCGGTGTATCAACTGGCAGAATCGTCCTCTGCATACAGCTGCCATCTGGTGCATTCGGCTAATTTAAACTGACATGCACATTAGGAAATAATGTCACAGAGGAGGATCTGGAAAGAGCCGACCATGCAACTGATGGCACATTTGGCAGGAAGTAGCCCAAAGATGCGATAAACTGCCCATCTGGCCCCACATATCTTCGTTAGTAGTGATAAATCCTCCACAAACTCACACACACACGTGTCAGAACGTGCCACATACCGACCTATAGTTAATCCAGTGATTATAGATCAAGATAACGACATTAAAGCTGCAATCATTTTACAAAATGCTGGGGATGATTTTTAAATCTGGCAGCCCCTAATACCATGTGCCACATGATCATCTGTATATTAGCACAAAATTCGACCATTAGGATGCAACAAAATAGACTGAGAGACCTCTAAAAGCAAGTAGGGCAAAAAGTGAATATTTGGGGGTTTTTTTTGTTGATCCTCCCGATTTGCCATACCTAAAACTGAGCAAGGGACTTTCAACAGTGTTTGGCATTCACATTCCAGATGTTCTGTTGGTGATAATGCGATTTTAATTATTGTCCCTGAAGTGTGATGGCTTAAACCGAGAGTTAAGCTTTTCCTGATTTTTTTTGTTTTTTTTGCAAATTTTACAGCTGAGCAGGCAAATTGTAAATCTCAGCCTAAGGAGCCCGTCACTTAGTCAGCTTGTCAAAAATGCCAAAACTAGTGAAACAGAACAACTCAAAGCACAAGGGACACGACAGGATGAAATGCGAAATATTGAAAATACCATATGACGGTACCAGATTTTATTTACTTAGTTAAATATTTTAATGCCATGTCAGCATCAAGGAGTAATTTCATGGCGATTTCAAATTTGTAATTATCTTTCGTTAACCTTACATACTTGTTTTTGGACTATAGGAGGAAACCAGAGTACCCGGAGTAAACCCATGCAATCATGGGAAAACATACCAGGTACAAGATACCATATATAAAGATACACGGTACCGTGTAAATTTTTATTAATTAATTTTACTTTGTTGTGTTCAGAAGAATAAAGACACTACAATTATTATTAACTGATATTTGCTTTGTAAAAGACCTAGGTTCGATATCTGGGCAGGGTCCATTCTGTGTGTAGTTTCATCCTGTGCTTGCATGGGTTAACTCTGGTTTCCTCCTACAGTCCAAAAACATGTACGTTAGGTTCATTGATGATTCTTTATTGCCCATAGGACGGGCAACCTATTCAGGGTGTACTCTGGGATATACTCCAGCAGATCCTCGTGAACATGAATTAGGGAATAAGCGTTTATCGCAGATAAATGAATGAATGACATTTTCTCTGTTTTTAACAAGGAAAGTTACAAAGAATGTGTATGTCCATATGTAGTGTCAGTGTAAAATTCTACAACACAAAGACCTCCAAACGAAACATTAAAATCAAAGATTCCAATTATATAATGTTTTAATTTGTAAGTCTGTACAACTACAGGACTTATATTAAATTAGTATTCTTACGAAGAGATTTGTTTATCTTTTTTATCCCAACCTTTTCTGAGTTTCTTCCCTCGTAATGAACACTGCATAGTGCTTCACAGTGCTGGTGTAATTGAGGAAAAGGTTGAGGACATGTCACTCTGCCTATGGCTGGCCTTGTGGGGTTTTTGGACTCCTGCCCAAGACCTTTTGCATAAATGTGTTCATCTGGAAGAAATACTGACCTTTCACACTGGAATAAGCGGCAAGACATTTAACCGTGCGTTCGCCGCAAAGGGTATCGCAGCACTCGCCAAAAAGGGTACTCGTCAATGCTGAGTGCGTGCGATTACACACATGCATGCTGCATTATGATGACTCTATAGAAGACATTTCATGGTTGAAATGAGTGCTAAGTTAGCAGAAGGTAAAATAGAAATATAATATGAATGCTTCATGTTACTGGTTGAATTATAAAGCTGCTTTTAAGAAACAGAAAATTCTTTATTTAATCATTGGGACAAGATAAAGATCGCTGAATATGTTCAGTAGAATTATTAATTAATTAGCCAATTAAAAAACAAATGAGCAAAACAAAATAAATGAATAAGTAAACAAATTGTACAATGACTAACAGTCCAAACAGACTAAAGCTTTAATAAAATACAAGCAACTATTCTAGCCAATTTGCATGATACAAACCAGCTAAATTGTGAAAAGTATGATTGATATTAAACAGATGATTCTGCAGCCCCCTTAAGCTGCAATTAGTTTCTGTTCTCAACTGATTCATTATTAGCTTTGATCTGGTTTGATAAGGTGTGTGTTAGCATGGAAAAACTATAAATATGTGCAAAGTAGTGAGTCTCCAGGATTGAAATTAAAAAATCCTGTTTTTGGGTAGGATAACTTACCCACTAGTTGGAGCTATGCAAACTGTCCGAACTACCTACTTAACAAAGTCGACAAAGCTTAAACAGTGACCCACAAAGCTTTGGTATATCCAGTGCTATATGATCCACGGATACAAATGGTTGTTGAATGGTTTCTGAAGCTATTAGCTGGCATAAAAATGGAGTATACAGTTTCGGCACACCGTGGTTTCTGGTGTAATCTTTAGCTTAGGTTATTATCATGATATTTCCTTTAGATTGGTGGACTGACCACAATAAATTGCATTTAGTTTATGGTGTCATCAAATTGACTCATTTGAGAATGATTCATTATGCAGCGACTGAATCCCTTGCATAATAATAGAATTCTAAAATTTCATTTAAGAAGGTGGATTGATGAATCATGGTGAGGCATTCGAACCCAGATAGCTTGTCTTTTTATTTGACCATAGCAATCATATTCATCTTAAGACATCTTATGACTAACTTAAAGCTAATCATCATTAAAAGCTACATTTAAACTTTTCAATCCATACAAGAAACCTTTTGGATGTACTCTGAAGCTTTTGTCTTGTTGTCCTGAGTTGGTTTGACAGACATGTGTAGTGGATTTGTTTACGGACCTCAGCTGTCCTTGCTGAAATAGTGGTGCAATGAGACGTCAGCTGATGTCTGGAGTCCACAGTGGGAGAGACAACTTAATCGAGCAAACACAGCCAGCACCGGATAAAATTATGGAGTCATCTACATTCAGAGTGCTAGTCCATTCTTTTTTTTTTTTTTTTTTTGCTATGAACTGAAGCACTCTTGCTTGGAGCTCTGAAACATAGGTCAATAGAGTGCTTATTGAAGAAAGTCTTTGCCAATTAATGCATTTTTCCCTCTGAGCTGGAGCCATGTTTTAAATTAGCAGGAACTATTGCAGACGCAAGAAAGTAAAAAAAATAAAAAAAAAGACTTATGTTAAACAAATCCAATATAAACAAGAACATGAAACATGTTACATTTACAAATGTAAGGATATGTTGAGATAAGGAAGCTGTGAAATGCTACAATTAATTAATAATTTTTTCATTGCTATAGGCAGTCGGCGTATCCTAATTACTATCCATATATAAAAAATGCTACTTAGAAGTAATAATATAAAATATCATAAGAAATTTGTAAAATTAAAAAGAATTTCAGAATATTACTGTCGAAAGCTTTAGTTATCACCTGAAATACGAAACCCACAATTGAAAATGGTTTGGATCCAGGGACCAGACATTGATTTTTCCTTCCTTTCAAACAAATTTGAGACACCCCTTTATCCAATCTCGTAGATGTAAAAGGATTGTAGCTGAAATCAAACCCTAACTTCTCATCCCATACTCAGAGATTGTGGTCATAAGAGATCCGTTGGGCGTTTCAATTTTTAAGAAAGAAAATAAGAATGTGGCACAAAACATGGAAAGGAAGAAAGGGTGTGTGTGTGTGTGTGTGTGTGTGAGAGGGAAAGAGGGATGGTGAGGGAGAGGGTTTGAAGAGCCAGATAGACTTGGCCCTCTGGTGTTGCTGTAGCACAGAGGCAGATGGAGGAGCCGGCAGAGAGAGCTGTGTACAGAAGGAGCTCTCCAGCATTGCTTGGATTACAGCTCGGAGGTATGTGCGGTGGAGTGCGTGACGAGCCAAGTTTGGAACAAACACAGGTGGAGGAGTGTGTGGTTGGAAGGGTGGGGAGGGGTTGTGTTGGGAATCATGGGGATGCAGTAGCATAATAAAACTGGCAGAGAGGTGAGGAGAAGAGCCTGGCATGCTGCTCATGTTGCTATAGTAGACAATACAGAGGATTAGAAGAGAACGATGTCTGGTGCAGGAGAAGGTCACTAATGCGCATGGAGATTAGTGTGTAAAGGTGTGATTAAAAGCACAGAACCCACAGATTTATCAAAGGCAAAGGTACTCTTGTTTACAACCACTAAACCTACTCATGTGTGTCATTCTACTGTAGGAAAAACAGAATTGATGGATGAACACTGAGCAGCACACCTTATGGCCAAATAACGAATGGATGGAATTAAATCCAAGAGTCTATACATGCTGAACTACAAAGCTTGTCGCTCTCTATATCACTCTCTCTCTCTCTCTCTCTCTCTCTCTCTCTCTCTCTCTCTCTCTCTCTCTCTCTCT
>JAOTRA010000006.1:494620-511037 GCA_026260255.1 Pseudolaguvia tuberculata | reverse complement strand
ATATATTACTGTGGTAAATCCTAAAGTATATTATAGTATTTTTTCATGTGGGAATAACCCATTCAACAACTCTGCTTGTAAAGTAGGCTAATTTCTTAGTAGAATAAACGCTAAGCATTGCATTTGCTTAACCTAAATGAGGCTCATTCATCCATTTAATAACTTTGCAAAATAACCCTTTCAAACCCTCTGGCTGAGCAGGAGGAAAAGCTGTTCCTCTGAAGTAGTAAAATGCCTAAGGGGGAAGGTATTAGGTTGTGTTGCATTAATAGCATCTTCCCACATTCTCATTAAGAACAAAGCAAAAAAAAAAAAAAACCTTCAAGGGTTTTTCTAGCATGATGACAGATGAAACGCAGTAAGTTGAACGCACTAGGATATCATTACAGTTGCTGGGTGTTCACACCTTTACAGCAGTGGGGATTTTGCTACCTTGCAAAACATCAGGCTAGCATTATATTACAGAGCATGCAGTGCCCGTCCCGTCCTGTCCCTCTCGCTACAGGTCTCAGGTAGCATTCATCAAACGGTCCACCACACTGCATTCTACTTTTGAGCGATTACACTAGCTACTGCCTTCTTTCTTGTTTTTTCTCTGCTAAGTGAATCTACAAGGAGGTCTTTCTAGCCATTTTAAAACCGACTGCCATGGGATGTTTAATTACAATAAGACTCGGCTTGTGAAGCTGAAACCTTATGAGCTGAAACAAGGTCCCTTTGGACAAGAGGCAAAGTTAGAAGTCTTAGTAATTTACTTCCAAATACATGTATAGATAAAGTGTCTGGTGTAAATCAAGTCTGTAGACTAGCCATATCCCAAATACTAGCGGTTTATTAGCGTCACTAAAAGGTCTCGTTTCATTGGGTTTTAAAGGTGTCTCTCCATTAACCATTAACAATTGGAAACTAGTGTTTCATTATACCAATGCAATCGGAGTCAATTTATTAGTCATTTTCAATTAGTATAAACCAATACAATATTTTATTATTGCAAACCTGAACCATAACATAGTTAAGATACTTTTGTACCCATTTTTAAACGCTTATGAAGAAGAATCCAGAGTGTTTTCAAGAAAAGAACAAGATCTAGGATCAACATTTACAAACATTGTGTAATAGAAAGTCTGTTTTTAATATAAATATATTGGTAAAACATAAAAAAAATTTAGGCGTAATGGTTAGCACAGTCGCCTCACAAGAAGTATTTCTGGGCAAAAATTGCATGTTCTCCCTGCACTTGCAAGGGTTTTCTCTGGGTACTATGGTTTTCTCACCCAGTCTAACAACATGTAGGTTGATTGGTGATTATAAATTGGCCAAAAGAGTGTGAGTGTGTGTGGTTGTTTGTCTATGAGTGGCCCTGCAGTGGATTGACAAGCTGTGCACTGGGATAGGCTCCTGCAGACCCCGGTGACCCTGAATTAGGGAATAAGTAGGTTAGAGTGAATGAATAAATAACCCTTGGTTTCCACGTTCTTTAGAGCGACTAGTCGTATGATATGACAAAAGTGATTCAATAGTGAAAATGGACTCAACAAAACAGGCAGAAGTTTAGGAAAAAGTGTGAATGCATCATTTTGTAACAGGAAATAAGTAAAACAGTCAATGAAACAGTCACATTCTTTAAAGTCTTTATTGTGAAGTACCAAGAACATGGTGAATACCAGGAAACCGGATCAATCTGGTAGACTTAGAGGACATGCTGGGGGTCTTGGGAATCAGTGAACCAGAAAACATGGAAGTGTGTAGAGAAAACACTGAACTTGGGTTACTTCGGGAATTGTGACTGGTGAGTAAGGGCAGCACCGGGCATTTACATTACATATTTAAGTATTTTTTAAATAAAATAACAAATAAAATGTAGAACAAAAACATGAACTGTATAGTGGTTCAGCAGTGAAATTTGTTTGCTCATTTATTATTGGCTTTTATTCATTTCAATATAAAGTGAGACAGTGATTGTCTATAGTCTCAGGGGTGATAAAAAAATTTTAAGACCTTTGTGTACTTCTGTCATATACTTCCCTACAATAAACAGAAATGAGATGAGCAGTCTGTTTAAATTCCCACATGAGCTACTACTCCTACCTGGATTTTGAAGTATGCATATGTTGCACACTTTATTATCCCACAGGGACGGGGCAGAGGCGAATGATGATATGCGAGAGTGGGAAAGTGGCGATGCTACACTTTTTAATTATATTTAAATACACAAAAAATAGACATCAAAAAAAGCAAACGTTTCTGTGATGTCACGTGTCAATACCAAAATAGCGGGTAGGATGCGTGCAAACCTATCCCAGCACACATAGGGTGAGAGGCAGGGGTACACCCTGGACAGAACACCAGTCCATTGCAGGGCACGTACAGATGAACAACACATTCACTCTTATGGGCAATTTAAAATCACCAATAAATACGTTTTTGGACTGAAGGAGGAAAGCGGATTACCCGGAGGAAACTGGCAAGCGCGGAGAAAACATGCAAACTTTGCACAAAAAGAACCCTTGGATCGAACCCTGGACCTTCTTGTTGTGAGGTGACTGTGTTAATAACTATGCCACCACACCACCCCAGAAAGCATATAATGTACAAAAATGTAGTTTCTGTTTAAATGATACATGACCTCAGACATATATGGGTAAGAAATATTTATGAATATTTTTTTTATTATAAAGTAAGGGATTAAAGAAAGACATGGTTTTGCAAGTTGCTATAATAAAAAAATGTACATGTCACCATGTAAATAGTTACTCTGATAAAATACACAGACAGTTTTATGTTTTATGCAGTAAACAACACACACCCACAGTGTTTAGAATTACAGTCTCGGTTACAACAACAGGATTAAGGATTAACTTCAGCTCGGTTTCAGACACTTAACCAGTCCATTTCTCATTCCAATTGATCCCATCGATCATGAATCATGTTCAGTAAATACAAAGATCCATTTAATCATCTTAACCTTGACATCAAACCTATCAGAAATCCTCCTAATAAGCCTATTATTTTCCCCTCTACTGCCATGGTCTTAATCAGGATAAAACTGGGATGACATTGATTTCTGATCAAAAACCCAATTTGAGAGTTATAACAGATTCATATTCATGAACGGACCTCTTGAGAAAGAATAAAACAAGGATGAAGTCATATGTAACTAAATGATACTAGCAAAATGAAAAATAATAAACAACCTGTGTGCATCGTGAGAAAGGTCCGATAAAATTAAAACAATTCTCTTCTGGACGCTGCATCTGTGCCAAATGCTCTGGCATAAAATCTACTCTGAGATTGATGACATATGTGCCTTCGGATTCATTACATGGTAACATGACACTCATGTACTATAGCATATCACTATTTCAGAACTGCTCCGAAGAAACCCAGGCAAGCAAACCCAATTTTAGTTTAATAAATTTGACATTGAACATACCATTGCAAATGAAAAATCCACAGCCGCCAGGCTATTATCTATATTTTTATGCCACCAGTGAAAAGTTCAAAAACAAGACTACAACGTTCACAGTGTGGTAAAATGAGCCCGAAAGTGTCAGTGTTTTTAATAAATATCCAAACTGGCAGATTTCTAGAGCAGCCCTGAAGGAATCTCATTCAGGAAGCTGGTCTGGTATGTGCCCTGTTCGGGCCATGATCGTATTTCACTTTCCAAACTCCTTCTTGTAATGTTGCAATGTTCTCAGAAAACAAGCAAAAACAAGACCGTAGGTGGACAACCACCGTGATTTTCCACCACCCTCACCCCATCCACTGGTTTCTTTTAGACTTTGTAATCAAACCTCATCATTTTTTTCTTTTTTTTCTTTGTTCGTTCTAACAAACTGCAAATTCCATCTGATCCGAAAGCCCCAAGAGGTTGAAAATGATTATGTGGTGCAAAGACTGAAATGATGTAAGTGATGCTAACACACTAACATGCGGTAGAGTGAAAAAAAGGCAAAAATGTGATTTCAATTAGTTGTTGATTGGAAAAAATAAGCTATAAACAATAAATAGATTGAAATGATGGGCTTTGATGAATCATCGGTTAAACAAAGCAGTTTACTGAGTGTGTGTGAAAGAGCAGAATAGGAATTTTTCATTCTCACACACCAACATAGACACAATTAGCAATAAAGAAAATTTAGTGTTTCTCCTAAAACATCTCACATTATACTACCTGGAAATATTACCTTAAATTTCCACCCTAATCTTTTTTTTCTCCCTTATTCTCCGTTATTATTATATAAGCGAAAATCTTTTTAGTAACCGAGGGCATAGTGTTGATAATCAAAACACACACATAACTCAGACAACACTCTCACACTCAGACTTCCTGTGTATACCTTCTGCTCCGTTTTTAATTAGCCGAATGACTCTGTTGATTAGTGCTGGCTCAGGATTTAGCCATCTGTAGCACGGCGCAGGAGTCCAGACTCAAAAGCTTTTAATATTGTACTTTCAGTCGAGCGAATACACTGTGGGTCGACATTAGGTAAAGAAAATGTGTCACTTCGGTTTGTCTTTGAGATCTAAGTGAGGAGGGAATTGTTGGGGTTATAAATAAGGAAAAGTCCAGTCAGATACAGTAAACAGCTGTAATGGGATTTTGGTGTTAATTCACAGGACCACGTTATATTGGTCCTGTGTGAAATTCTGTGACATTCTGTCAAAATACTAGTGCAAGGATGCGCACAGAAAAAAAGTTGTTGATTTGGTTGGGTAAGAAATACAAAGTAAAGAAAGCCTTTGTAACACTGTGGAATATTAAGGGGAAACGTTATACTTGATTATACAGAGCACAACATATAGTGAAATGTTTTTCTTCGCATATCCCATCTTAGTAAGCTGGGGGTCCGAGCACAGAGTCAGCTATTGTACAGCATCCCTGGAGCAGGAAGGGTTAACGGTCTTGCTTAAGGACCCAACAATGGCAGACTTGAGCCCAGGTTTTTTCTTGGCGGTTTGAACCCAGGTCTTCCAGGTCTTCCAATCAACAACTCGGAACACTGAGCCACCGCTGTCCCTTAAAACATGGAGCGGATGGAGCAAGCTGTTTAAAAAAATCTGGTTAATATATAAAGTCCTCATATCGAGGGCGTAACAGATATTAAACTGATACTACACTTGATCTTAGCCAATAGGCCGAGAAGCAATTAATAGTATTGTGTTCAAACATATATTATATTGTAAAATGTCCCTAGGAAGACTTGCGGAAGTTTACATCATCAATCCATGAACATTCAGTTACTTGTGTTCTCTCGTTAAACGTTAGCCAGTAACAAAGAAAATAGAAAGAAAAATCTATAGAGGTAATTAATGAGTTAAGTCAAAAAGTCAACTTTTTTGCTGCCTTGTACTAGGTTAGACTCTCCTATCAGTTATTGGTGAATAGGGATATCAAAATGTGTCTCAGACGACCAAATCGTTTCTGGAATCCATGCATGCAGTTGTTGTTGGTTTATTAGGTGATACAGGGACAGCGAGGTGATAGTACAGTGGTTAAAGTGTTGGACTATTAATCTAAAGAGCTAGGTTCGATTCCTTGCATGATCATGCCACCACTGCTGGGCCCTTTGGTAAGGCCCTTAACCCTCATTAGGTCAATTGTATCAAATAATAGATAATAATCTAAATTGCTCTGGATAATGACATCTTGAGGGTGCTGTAAATGTGAAGGTTAATAAGTGGACTCAAACATCTGCAACCTGACTTTATGTCAAATCTCTTTCTCTCAATTTTATCTGTATCCCTCTATTTGTCTCTCTTTATTTTTCTCTCTATATATGTATCTCTCTTTATCACCTCTATCTGCCCTCAGGTCAGCTCTTACCGTTCTGATCATATTCAACATACTCTAATTCCGTTTACACACACACACACACACACACACACGCACACACACACACACACACACACACACACACACACACACACTTGTCTAGTATTTATGCTGTAGAAGTAGAACATTATATTTCTACTGGAGCTAAGAAACTCTCTTTCTGCATGAAAATGACCCTGTGCATAAAGCCCCTGAGCTCCATTAAGATATGGTGTGTTCTCGAATGCCCTGTACAGAGCCCTGACCCTGATTCAACCGCATATCCTTTGCATGAACCGAAACCCCAACTACACGCTAGCCCCCCCCCAACCTGAAATTACACTATGACCTCAATGATACTATTTAATTTAATTCATGTTTATTAGTATAGAATACTGGATATTGCCTAAAAGCAGCTTTCATAGAGAATTCTGAATAGAGAAAGATTTTTTCTTTTTAAAAACTTGTAGTGAAATAAAAAAAAAAAAAACTTGACTCAAGAGGGAACCCATCCACATATGGATGACACTAAATGACCATTTAGTGTAAAGCTACTATAGTGAATTAAATCCTTACTGTCAGGAATGTGGTGGTGATTATAAGTGGTGAGAATAAGACGGAGATTAAATTTGGCATACAACTCCTTCTCAAACTCTTGGATCTTCTCATTAGGTCTCCTCAATACATTCTCTGCTTGTTTAAAAACCATGGGTCATGGAGCTGTTCTCCTAATTAATATCCAAAACTTGTTAGTGTCTGCGCTCAAATCCAGCTTATTGTTTGTCTTATCTATATGGTATACTGACATTATTATTATTATTATTATTATTATTATTATTATTATTATTATTATTATTATTATTGTACTCTAATTCTTCTAATGTATGCTGAACAGTGAAATCTACAGTCATAATGTTTGGGTGTCCCAATACATTACGTCTAAGTGTCTGTATTGTCCTCATTTTAGTTAATAAAATAGAATAAAAAGTAATAAACATATCCACATGTAAAACATTCAAATGTTTTATTTTGTATTTATTTATTTATATATTTATTTATAAATGATTTATTATATTTATTTATTTAAATGATCCCATGATGGCAAACTATTTTGGCCACAAATAACAATTCCACCTTTTTTCCAGCTATTCCATTTGACAACAATTAACATATGGCAACATTTTGCTACACCAAATTTCCCTCCACACATGGTCCACATGGTGTGTGTGGCCAGCGGTGCGACAAAATTAACGCTGCCACATTAAACGCAGACCACTGGGGTTTCCCTTCACTGTGCACGCCACAAAACTGCTGTGGCTACACATTGATCACACAGATACACACTTATCATGGCCCCCCACCCAGATCAACCAAACCAGGACACACACACACCACACACACACACACACACACACAAAAACACATTCACAGCCATACGGCAGGTTTCTGTCAAAGCTTCATGTTCCTGACAGGCATCGATTTTACGTGACTTTAGCCAACAGACATCCTTCCTCTTTTTAATTAGTAGCTCTACCACACCTCATCATTGCACCTGGGGTATGACTGGCATTACGGCCGGATCCACATGCAAGCAGCTCGATTTAATCCTCTTTGCCTTGGGAAAACGCTTGTTCACGGTTGCATATGTTTCACAGGAGTTAGCAGCAGGCTCTCCTATTAAACAATGTCCCAGGATGAAGTTTTAGGAGCAGTGTGTCTGAACCTGTCAGTGTATGCGTCAGTGTAACTCAAAAAATAAATGTAAATATTTCGATGTAGAAAATGATTACATTTACATTACATTTCTGTATTTATATAACTGAGCATTAAAACTTGCTCAGTCCTTGGTGGTACTGGGAAAAGAAACCCAAAGGTTCTGGTTAGCAGTCCAATATCACTTTCCCATTAACGGTGTGTTAGTGCTTAGCTCCACATTCATTCATCCATCTTCTTACCCGCTTATTCCCTAATTCGGAGTCACGGGAGACTGCTGGTGCCTATGCCAGCGCACATAGGGCAAAAGGACAGTTTGCCAGTCCATAGACAAACAACCATGCACACACATTCCAACACGCACAAAGTACCGGGAGGAAACCCATGCAAGCGCAGGGAGAACATGCAAACGGGACCTTCTTATTGTGAGGCGACCGTGCTAACCGCTAACTCACCGCGCCGCTTTAGCTCCACATTGGAAAAATGAACACCAAATAAAACACTAGTATTTATTATTATGGAAATATTGGTAGATTAGTGGTTGAATTGATGATTTGCTAACTAGAAAGTCTTGAGTTCAGTTCCCAAGACAACCAAGATGCTAATGTTGGGCCCCTGAGCAGGGCCCTTAACCCTCAAAGGCTCAGTTGTATAAATTAGATAAATGTAAGTGGCTCTGAATAAGACATTTGCCAAATGCTAGTAAATAAAAAATAATAGCAGCAACACTTTCATTCATTCCTCTGCTATGGGTCTGCTGACACCAATCCCAGCTGTCTCTAAAAGGGTGAAAGGTGAGAGCGGTAAACCACACACACACAATTTTGTATCACCAATCAACCTAACATACATGTTTTTGGGCTGTGGAATGAAACCGAAGTACCCGGAGTAAACCTATGCAACCACAGAAAAGGGGCGGGAAGGGGTGGCTTAGTGGTTAAGGTGGTTTAATGGCTAAGTGGTTAGTGGTAAAGGTGTTGGACTAACACCAAAAAGATCGTGGTTCGACTTTTCCTCTGAATCCAGCCACAGTAACAGGAAGATTGTTTCTGAAGTAGTGGCTTAGTGGTTAAGGTGTTGAAAACAGAAAGACCAGGGTTCAATTCCCACCTCCCCAAGCAACCACTGTGGGCCCTTGAGCAAGGTCCTTAACCCCCAATTGTTGTAAAAAAGAGATCAAATAGATAAGAGCATCTACCAAATGCTGTAAATGTAAATGAATACACACACAGTATTTAAATCACCATCATGAAAGTTAATCCAGTCGTTCGTTCGTTTCCTTGTTTAACAAAACACAAAGGAATATACGGACATGCAGCTGAGACTCGGAACGAGCGGAATGCTAATAGTGAACAAAATAAGATGATGAGAGTGAGGGGAAAGGTGAAGGCTAATGCTAATTATGCCTCTCTATCCTCCCATAGGCCTTTCTCCATTTCTGAATTTTGCATAGCACAGACACTGCCAACCGTGTTTAATTACTCAGGAGGCAAATACGGTAACGATCAGAGAAATAATGCAGCCGTCTGCAATAACCCACGCCTTTATGTTAATGTATTTTAAAAAGACTGTGGACTTTGGTAAATACAGTCAATTACCTGGGGCCACATTGAGAAAAAAAAGCATCATCTCTAAGAGTTAACTCTTGGTCAAGTAATGAAACATAGATGAAACCGTAGCTTACAAATAG
Source organism: Pseudolaguvia tuberculata (assembly GCA_026260255.1). Taxonomy (NCBI): domain Eukaryota; kingdom Metazoa; phylum Chordata; class Actinopteri; order Siluriformes; family Sisoridae; genus Pseudolaguvia; species Pseudolaguvia tuberculata. Next base: position 501,816 of record JAOTRA010000006.1, on the reverse strand, counting down.
ATAAAGCAGAATCTGTAGCCCGATTTGCACTTAGCTAAACCAAATGAACGCTGTTTCAAGCGTTTCGGCTTGTAAACACACACGCCGGTGAAACACTACATAGGCATGTGTGCCACACACAGGTTGCTCGTTTGCTAAAACCAACAGCTGCTGCAAAAGGCAGGCAACAGATGGAGAAATCAGCTTTGGATGACACGATAATAAAAACCGCTCGATATGTGGAGCATTGATTCAGAGCAGTGTTAATCAAAGCGTCATGCAACCCAACGTTATGGTTCAGGTTTAGCGACAGACGTAGCATGCATCTCTACAGGGGTTTGAACAGCGCATCAGTCCTGCTTCAGAAACAGGTGAATGTTGAATTGGACTTGTTTAGTCTGTGTTGTGAAATTTGACCACCACTGGTTACAATCTTAAAGCAACTACGGGATGGATTGATATCAGAAATTGACTTCTTTTTATCCAGCTAGAACTGTTTGGATTGAATTTTTGTGTAAATTGATGCTGCAACTCTCAGAAGCTCAGACCTCTTCAATCCACATTCATTCATTCATCTTCTTACCCACTTATTCTCTAATCGGGGATCACGGGGGTCTGCTGGTGCCTATACCAGTGCACATAGGGCGAGAGGCAGGGGCACACTCCAGATAGGTCGCCAGTCCATTGCAACTCATAGGCAAGCAACCATTCACACACACATTCACTCCTATGGGCAAATTAGAATCACCAATCGACCGAATCTGCATGTTTTTGGACTGTTTGAGGAAACCAGAGCACCCGGAGGAAACCAAGTGCAGGAAAACAAACTCTGAGCAGTAAGATACCCGGCCCGGAAATAGAACCCGGAACCTTTCTTGTTGTGAGGCGACCGTGCTACAAATGCTACAATTATTAATGTAACTCACAAGACATTTGAGTTACATTTAATCAAAGGCAAGTTGGTAGCCGTCCACGCAAGTAAAATCACATAGTGTAATTTACCCAAAAATTGATCTGTGACAACTGCCTTTAGAATATTTGGACCTGTCAGAGTTTTAAAATTCTAAAGTGTGAAATGAGTTCTGACAGGAAAATACACCAGCAATGATTAACAACCAATGAGAGAGCAGGATACAAGGTAGCTGGAAGTTCAAGAAGCATTCATAGACCATAATGGCTTTTGGCCAGATGAATTGTATTCCCAACTTGTTGGTTGCCATTTCAATCATTTTAATACAATTTCCAGTCTTGCGTTATTAACCTATCACTTTCGGGCAGTACCTGAAAGTTATCCAGGATAGAGTTAGACAACATCTGGATTAGGATGTTATATGAAACAAACAAGCGCATTGATGGGATAGGCAGATGTTCCAATACTTTTGACCATATAGTCATATATTCTGAATTATTACATCCCAACTTATTTATGTAGATTTATATGTTCTGGGGGGAAAAACGTTGTTTTTGAGTCAGACAGTAGAAGCCGGTTGTATGAGTGACAAGAGGAAAACAAGTGGGAGGAAGGCTGAAAGTGGGTGTGGGGATGGTTCTGCAGAACAGCATTTCATTTCTCGGCTCATTTGCGGCAAGAAGGTACAGGTGCCCATGTACACATAAGCATACACACACACACACACACACACACACACACACACACACACACACACACACACACACACATCCAAGTGTGCAAGCTCAGTGTGCAAGCATCCGCTCACTAAAGTACAGTTAGCACTCTCGTTGTCAAGGACAACAGGACATAGCAAAAAAAAAAAACATTTCTCCCATCCTTCTGGTCCTACACTGATTTTCGCTTGATTAAAATACACACATACGTACTCTCAAATGTTCAGAGCATCCTTATGAATCCCATTAGACATATAATTCCAGTCTGAAATATTTATTGGTGGGTTCTGTGCATTTCTGCTTCAATAACTTATGATGGAGCTTCAGACCATCTTTTACAAAAGCTTCCACATTGGTGTTTTCTGCTGTAAATATTATATATTGCCAGTAGTGATAGTCTAGCTGATGGGAAATGATAGTCTAGCTGATGGTGCCGCAGATGGATGCCTCGGTGTGGAGCTCCCCAGTTGCACTACTGTTTTTGTTAGTTTATCCTGTTTTTTGTGTCTCAAGTCCAGTCACCTACACCAGAGATGGTTATAATCATTTTTTAACCGTTTTTGATTATTCGGATGTTTTGCTGGACATTGTAGTTGGCAGGGCACTCCTGATCAACTGTAAGAAAACTCCAGTGTTTATTCTGGTTACATTTCTCCTCAAGCGTGTGTGAACGCAGCGTTGCAACAGCTGGCTGATTGTTTTTCAGTCACTGAGCAACAACACCCGTACTCTGTCATAATTGTTCTCTGGGACTAATAAAGCAAACCTCACAAGGGAACTTCCAAAATTCAAACAACATATTACATGCCCTACCAGGTATAAAAAGCCATCGTTCACAGCAAGACAGCTTTGTCAGGCCAAAGAGGATGCCTACAGGAATGGGGACAGAAACTTGTAGCGTCAAGCCAGGAAAACATTGAAAAAGGAGATTAGAGCAGCTAAGAGGATCTACTCTAAAAAGCTGGAAATTCAGTTTTTGCCTGAGAGATATCACAAGACACCATCCCTCAGCTCTGTAGGGAATCAACAACTGGTAGATGACCTGAATGAGTTTGATCATCTCAACATTCATCAATCAACACCCTCAACAGCCCTTTCCCCCCCATCCTGTACTTCAGATCAGTAAAGATTTTGTGCGTCAGTCCTTCAGGAAACAAAAAAGAAGAAAAGCACCAGGACCAGACGGTGTTTCACCAGCCTGTCTAAAAATCTGTGCAGACCAGCTGGCATCGATCTTCTCACTGATCTTTAACAGATCACTGGAACTGTGTGAAGTGCCTGCCTGCTTCAAACATTTCACCATGATCCTCATCCCAAAAAAATGAAAAATCACTGGACTTAATGACCACAGGCCCATTGTCCTAACATCTGTGGTTATGAAGTCATTTTAAAGGCTGTTTTTGGCGCATCACTGGACCCTTTCTGGACCCCTGCAGTATGCTTACCGGGCAAACAAGTCTGTGGATGATGCGATAAACATGGGACTGCACTTTATCCTGCAACATCTAGACAAACCGGGGATCATGTTCGTGGACTTCAGTTCAGCCTTCAACACCGTTACTCCAACATTCCTCCAGACCAAACTAGCCAACCATTCCGTTCCTGCCTCTACCTGTCAGTGGATCACCAGCTTTCTGACAAATAGGGAACAGCTAGTGAGACTGGGAAAATTCACCTCAAACAGCCGTACCACCAACACCGGTTTCCCCTAGGTATGTGTTCTTTCTCCTCTGCTCTTCTCCCTATACACCAATGACTGCACCTCTAAAGACCCTTCTGTCAAGTTCCTGAAATTTTCAGACGACACCACGGTCATCGGTCTCATCAGTGACCGTGATGAGTCTGCATGGAGAAGTGAGGTTCAACAGCTGGCTGTCTGGTGCAGTCACATGCTCAAAACTGTAGAGATGATTGTGGATTTCAGAAGAACCCCCCCCCCCTCTACACTCCCCCCACTTTTCATCATGGACAACACTATGGCTACAGTGGAGTCATTCAGGTTTCTGGGCACCTGGGGCCTGAAGTGGGACAATCACACTGACTCAGTAGAGGATGTTCTTCCTCCGCCACCCAAAGAAGTTCAACCTGCCACTGGAGCTGCTCAAACAGATTTATTCAGCCATCATCGAGTCAGTCCTGTGCACTTCCATTACTGTCTGGTTTGGTTCAGCTACAAAATCAGACATCAGAAGACTACAGAGAACTGTTCGTACTGCTAAAAGGATCATTGGTGCAACCTTGCTCACTTTCCAAGAACTGTACACATCCAGAGTAAAAAAAAGGGCTAAGAAAATTACTCTGGATGGTACTCCTACACATCCGAGCAATTTACTTTTTGAACTTTTGCCATCTGGCCGACATTACAGAGCAACGAGCACCAGGACAGCCAGGCACAAGAATAGTTTCTTTCCTTAATCGATCTACCTCAGGAACACCTTTTTCTCAGCAATATCTTATTCTGTCTCATATCATTCTGCAATTCATCTTCTGTGCAATATTTCTGAATATATGACATATACATACATATCTCTTTCTCTGTGTGCAACATTACTCATTTATTTATTTCTCGTGTAAATTGTTCTATTTTTATTTCCTTATTTATTTGTAACTTTTTATTTCCTGTTAATTAGAAATAGAAAACTGGAAGCTTCCGTCACCAAAGCAAATTCCTTGTAAGTGCAAACCTACTATAAAGCTCTTTATAATTCTGATTCTGATTCTGGTTTGTGGTCACCTGACAATCAGATCCTTGGGTGGTACCCATCCAAACTGTTGCTACAAATATGGAAGAACACAGTTCTGTAGAATATTTTTATATATTGTAGTGTTTCATTATTTCTTGAAGAGTGTTGAAGAGACACCAACACTGTTCTAGCATGACCCTGAGCACAAAACCCCTGAGTCCCATTATCACATGCTGGATTACTATTAGAGTGACTGATCTTACTAATACCTGGGTATTGCATTGGTTTTCTCTGGGCACTCCAGTTTCCTCCAACAGTCCAAACACATGTATGCTAGGTTGATTCATTCATTCATTCATCTTCTTACCCGCTTATTCCCTAATTCGGAGTCACAGGGGTCTGCTGCAGGGATACACGCTGGACAGGTCGCCAGTCCATCTCAGGGCAACACATAGACAAACAGCCATTCACATACACATTCACTCCTATCCAATCAACCTAATGTACATGTTTTTGGACTGTGGGAGGAAACCGCAGGAAACCCACGCAAGTTCAGGGAGAACATGCAAACTCCACACAGAAAGATTCCCGGCTCGGGAATTGAACCCGGGATCTTCTTGTTGTAAGGTGACCGTGCTAACCACAATACCACAGGGCCGCCCTGTATAAATATTTCTTTTTTTAAATTATGAATTGCACATTTAGTTGTATAGCTGCCGTAATATTCCATAACAAACTTTCCAAAACTGAAACTACTAGTAATTTTATCTACAGCGACACAAACCAATCAGTTCTAACAGTGTGCTGCTCCTACATGGTAGCCAATTCATTTTTGCATCCAGGATCACTTCTGTCGATCGCTTCGCTGGGAAATATTTTCATTACGATGCATCAAATTGCATCACACACCTATACAGACACACACACACACACATACAGAAACATTAATATGCACTGGCTTTGCTTGTGGTGGAAACTTGGAATGAAGAGAAAAATTGCTTGGCAGATTTTTTCCTCATCCTCCAAGTGACAGATGATTTTGGAACAGGTGACTGCGGTCAGATAAACTTCTTCCACATTGAGACGGGTCTTGACGGGTCGTGTCGAGGGAAGGGAAGCAGATATTTACACTTGTGTGTTTGTGTGTGTGTGTGTGTGTGTGTATGTGAGTGTGCAGGTGTGTCTGATGCAATTTTGACAGACTGTAATAGAAATATTTCAGTGTCAAAGAAATGTCTGTTGAGATAAAATAAATATTAATTTACAATATGAATATATATTTATATTGAGAATTTGACATATAGTGATGTAATCTGAGCGTCAGTATGCATGAACAGTGTACAATCACAATGCCCTTATACTCAACGGAGTGCACTTAAAAAAGGCTCCGGGTAAAAATTGAGGCAGAACCACATATTATTATTATTCATTCATTCATTCATTCATTCATTCATTCATTCATTCATTCCTCTTCTTACCTGCTTATTCCCTTATATTATTAGTATTATTATTGTTGTTGTGGTGGTGGTGGTGGTCGCCTCACAACAAGAAGATCATGGGTTTGATTATCGGACTGGGGGTCTTTCTATGCCAAGTTTGCATGTTCTCCCTGCGTGTTTTCTCCGGGTACTCCAGTTTCCTCCCACAGTCCAAAAACATGCAGATGAGATGGATTGGTGATTGTAATTTGTCCATAGGAGTGAATGTGTGTGTGAATGGTTGTTTGTCTATGTGTTACCCTGAGATGGACTGGCGACCGGTCCAGGGTGTACCACTGCCTCTCGCCCTATGTGAGCTGGGATGGGCACCAGCAGACCCCCGTGACCCGGAATTAGGGAATAAGCGGGTAAGAAAATGAATGAATTATTATTATTATTATTATTATTATTATTATTATTATTATTATTATTATTGTTGTTGTTGTTGTTAATGTTATTAGAGTTATTTTTATTGTCTTGCAGCGTTTTTTTTTTTTTTTAATTAAAATTGTAGGATTTAGATAAACAAAATGAAAATAAATAGCTCTGACAACTTTGACTGGATAAGAGGACGTATGACTAACAAGTAAAGCAACCAATGACGTTTTGTTTTGTGCCTCATTATGTCATGGTCCTCTTGACGTTCCTTAAGCAAAACTCTCGAACGTAGAGTTTTATACAGTTTATACCAGGAACCTTGCATACTTTAAGAATCCAGCATTTAATCAATGGTGATTAATGATCATTGCCACCAATGTAAACACAACAGCTTATGTTTTCGATCGGGCTTTGGGTTGTTTACAGGCAAAGCTGTTAAACACTGTGACACACACACACACACACACACACACACACACACACACACACACACACACACACACACACACACACACATCCCCCGGAAATCCTGTACACTTCAAACTATCAGAGGATGAAAAATCAATTTTAAAAACAATTAAAACTCCTGACATTTCCAGCTTAGTGTGTCGTATACATCAGACGTTCAGTCAGCGTTGTGGACATGATGTCTCAGACTGAGATCAGTATTACACTTTATTACATATTACAATTATTTTTACTAAATCCTGAAAAAAAGGACAATACAAATAAATGCGATGACAGTAATATTAATAATAAAAAAAATTAATAAATAATAATAATAATAATAATAATAATAATAATAATATGTGGCGGTGTGGTGGCGTAGTGGATAGCACAGTTGCCTTACAACAAGAAGGTCCCGGGTTCGATTCCTGCGAAGTTTGCATGCTCTTCCCGTGCTTACGTGGATTTCCTCCTAATACTCCAGTTTTCTCCCACAGTCCAAAAACATGTACATTAGGTTGATTGGTGATTCTAAATTGTTCATAGGAGTGAGTGTGTGTGTGTGTGTGTGTGTGTGTGTGTGTGTGTGTGTGTGTGTGTGTGT
>JAOTRA010000006.1:424742-447947 GCA_026260255.1 Pseudolaguvia tuberculata | reverse complement strand
ATAATAATAATAATAATAATAATAATAATAATAATAATAATAATAATAAAATGCAAGGTTTCCTTTCTTTTAGACGTTTTCTTCTGCGCTTTCTTCTGCGCTTTTCCGTTAATTTTGCGCAGAATAATTTATAAATAGTTTTGGCTAAAATGTACGTAGAAAAATTTATATTTTTATATGCGAAAGAAATAGTTACTCTAAAATGTTAGGATTTTTGTAATATGTTACTCATTCCAAAATAATTACTCAAAATAATTAAAATCATGCCTGTGTATATGCGCGTTTTGGTTGCGTATTTGATGCGCACGATTGAACGATTTTATCTCGCTTCCTTGTTTCGCACTGATTTCATTGGATAAAAGCGGTCTTTAAGGTGAGTCGTGATTGGTCGAAACTTATAAGCTCCCCACGTCATGGCAACTGAGTTGACTGGTAAAGCACGCTAAATCTTTTAGCTAGCAGTGGAGCCTGGTGAAGTTTGAATGAAAGCGTTTACAGGTGTATTTTTAGAAGATCTTTTTTAATGTTGTATTGCCGATATAGGTTTAGGAAAAATGGGTCTAATTCGAAAATTGCTGAAGATTGTAGTGCTTGTTGGACTGTTTGTGTTAGTCATACAGTATTTAAAGTATTGGTTAGCTTATAAACAGTATGTGTTTGCACAAGAGGACGTCGCTAAACTGGCTAAACAATATGCAGGTAACATGCTTAAATCTGTAAATGACTTTATTATGTGAATATAAGACGTGTATTTTTAAAGATTCTTCGGCTACTGTATGTACCACGTGATTCTATAATCAGCTTGGCATGCAATGTCTCAGCTATAATTATTTCTGGGTATCAGAGATTTGATCTCAAGTCTGATCTGTGACCAAACATTTCTGAGCTCTAAGGTCACGTGATTGATTGGCTCCTTTGCTCAAAACTAATATGGCAGATGGATAAAATGTTAGAGTAACTTCCACTGCAAATCAGTCATTCGTTAATATATTCTTCTCCAGTAACTATTTTAGGCAAGAACAATCTTGGGGGTTAAGAGTCTTGCTCAGGCGCCCCAGGGCTTGGAATCGAGCCCTGATCTTCCATTTAACAGTCCAACACCTACCATTTCCGTTAGGGTTGATGTAAACTCCAACCGGTACCTTGAATGAGATTGCAGACCATTGTACAAAGAGATGTTTCATCAGTCATTCCATCCAATATATCTGGATAATAGATCATACAAATACTAACACAAGCCCAGATTTAAAGCATGGACCCCAGAACTTGTTTGTATATTTTTGGAAAGTGGTGGTTTTGGAGGTTTGGGTTCCATTCCCTACACCATCAGATTGATTAACCCTCAATTCTCATGCTATTAATGTTATAAATAATATTGCTGCTGTTGCCTAATAGAATTTCAGACGAATTGTATTGAATCATCCTTAATGTTTTCGTTGATGGAGACTATTTTTTCCTGCTGCTCTCATTAAGGGTCGCTACAGCAGATAACACCAGTGATCCGCACATGCGACTTGGTGTGGTTTTACGCTGGATGCCTTCCTAACGCAACCCTCCCATTTATCCAGGCTTGCAACCGGCACTAAGGCTGCACTGGCTTGTGCAACCCTAATGGTTGATATTTTATGGGCAATTTGGATTCACTAATCTGCCGAATGTACACGTTTTTGGACAGTTGGAAAAAAAAAAAAAAACAGAGTACCCGGGGAAACACACGCAAGCACAATGGATGCTATAAACACATTTATCTACTTCATTAATAAAGTGCATTTTGTATGTTTAAAATTCAGTAATATTAAGCTTTAAGAATAGATAATGATGGGTGCCACTTTGGCATAGTGGTTACCACGGTTGCCTTCTGTGCAGAGTTTGCATGTTCTCCCTGCGCTTGTGCTTTTTCTCTGTTTTCCTCCCACAGTCCAAAACATGTATGTTAGGCTGATTTGGTGATTTCTAAATAGTGAGTGTGAGTGTGTATGGTTGTTCGGTGTGCCCCTGCGATAGTCTGCCAACTTGGCCCCGGTGTAGGATTGCCTTTCGCCTTCTGTGCTCTGGAACAGGCTTCAGCAAAACACTGTGACCCTGAATTATGGAATAAGCAAGTTAGAAGATGAATGGATGAATATATAATGAACAAAGAGTTCCAGTCTATTTTTACATAAATTGGTGGTTTAATAATAATATTTAGCTTAAACGTTCCTAGAAATTCTCACTTTTGCTCTGTCTCTGCTTGTGTTTTTGTTTTGTTTGGGTTTTTTTATTTTTGTAGGTCAGGATCATGAGCAGGCTTTCTCTAAAATAGTGGTGGAGTTGCGGAAACGCTACCCAGGTCATATCCTGCCTGACGAGGACCTGCAGTGGGTATTTGTAAACGCTGGAGGTTGGATGGGCTCCATGTGTTTACTTCATGCTTCCCTCACTGAGTATGTACTGCTTTTTGGGACGGCCGTGGACACAAGTGGACACTCGGGTAAACAATTTTTTTTTACTGCCTTAAGAGGCCACATTTGTATGCAACCTTTTTTTATTCCTCAAACCAAAACAAAATGGTTACCTGTCAATCAGATTTAAATTGTTTCGCTCCCATCTCTTGGTACAAATATGGAGGCACACAGTTGTCTAGGATATTTTTCTATATTGTAGCATTCCATTATTCCTTCACTGGAACTAAGAGACTCCAGCATCCAGCTGGAGCAATGTTCCAGCATGACAATGACCCCCATTGTCACATGCTGGGTTATTATTAGAGTGAAAAAACACCAGTGTTCCACACAAAGTTCTGCTCTTACAACCACTGAACACCTTTGGGATGAACTGGAATGGTGACTGACCCACCCCAGACCTCCTTATCTAACATTAGTGTCTGATCTCACTAATACTGTTGGAGCTGAATTAAGAGATATCACATTCAAGCACAACATTGGACTGGAACTTAGTGGAAGACTGGACAGAAAAATGTGTAGAAATGTTTGAACTCTCATGTGCTTTTTGATGCTGTGGTGACCACAAACCTTTGGAAATATAGTGTAGGTCTAGTTCTAATTTTATCACATGCAATGTTGTCTAACATATCTGTATCCAACCTAGTATATAAGATGTGCCAATTTATACTGATTTTATTTTGTTCACTTAGGACGATATTGGGCTGAGATCTCGGACACCGTAATTTCCGGGAATTTTAGACAATGGAAAGAAGGCTCGACTAAAAGTGAGACTTACTACCCAGGTAGGAAAATCTTAAATATTCCGAGAATCCATTTGACTACATTTTTGGGTTGAATACTAGAATGTTCCCACTTCCATTATTATTCAGCATCGTTATAACAGGCTGTGTTTCCCAGTAAAGAATACATGCACAAGAAACATTTTTCTAGCACATGACACTCTTATCCAGAGCGACTTACCTTTCACATTGTTGTTATCTAGCTGAACAGTGAAGAGGTTATGGGTCTTGTTTAGTGCCAATGGGAGCTTAGTGTTGCTAGGATTTGATTTGAACCCTGATCTTCCGATCAGCAGTCCAACACCAGAGTGCTGGAGTGGTGTTTGACTGCTGGAGGTTTGCATAGGGCGAGAGGCAGGGGTACACTCTGGACAGTTTGCAAGTCCATTGCACTGCACGCATAGACAAACAACCATTCACACACACAATCACTCCTAAAGGCAATTTAGAATCACAAATCAACCTAATGTACATATTTTTGGACTGTGGTAGGAAGCCAGAGTACCCATCGGAAACCTGCAGAGAGAACATGCAAACTCAACACAAAATAAATAAATACAATAATTTATGCTGGTGTACATCTTTTACCTTGTCGTAATTATTCTTGTGCGCTGCAAGCTTTAAGGAACTATATCACCATGTTCTTGCTTTGTCAGGTGATACGATTGTGCACGCTATTGGGGAGGCGACCTCGGTGCAATGGAGCGCAGGGACCTGGATGGTGGAATACGGCAGAGGATTCATCCCGTCCACGCTGAGTTTTGCTTTAGCTGATACTGTGTTCAGCACACAGGACTTTATAACTCTCTTCTACACGTTCCGTGTGTACATGAAGAGTCTGTTAATGGAGGCCAACACTTTCCTGACTGAAGCTGGCGTCTTCTGAATACCACAATAAGCTACATAAGTGCCAGCCTGAGCTCATGGACTGAACTGGCAAATCCTTGACGGTCTGCAAAGAAAAATGAGACGGTTCATCTAGTGTAGGTCGTATTGTTAATACGTGGAAACCCATCAAACGTGCCAACAAACTGTTTATTAGTTATAGTTACCGTATCTGACTGAGCACCTTAGATTGTCAACGTCTGCGAATAAGTCATTCAAATGTTCTTTACAGTCGTTTCCGTCCAGCTTTTTACCACAATAAAAGTTTGTACTGTTCTGAGCTTTTACTACAAGACATTATATTACTGCCATTTTGAAAGTAATATAAAACCTACATTTACACGCATTCATCCATCTTAACAGTTGAAGAAATTGCTCAGGGACCCAACTGTGGCTGCTTATTGGAAATATGGTCCGCCCCCCCCCCCTCACGCAATCAGTAGCCCAACATCTTAACCACTTTACTGCCTTGCTGAAGCAGCAATTTTCTCAGCTACTGTATTTGATGGCCAGAATTAGTTATGATTGATGTGAAAGATTTTTCCTTTAAAAGCACTGATATTGTATAGGTCCTAATATAAGTACATGTTCTGTGACCGTTTCTGTAGCACATTGGATCCACTCCTCATTTTATAGCATTAAGATTAGAGGAACAAAGTCTATTACCCATTAACTGCATGTCAAACCAATTAGGTAGTAGTAATGCATTATAGCAGCAGTGTGTGACTATATATTACAGATGGTTACGTCTACTATTTTTTGACCTTCCTCCAGCTTTATGGCTATTTTCCTATCTTAGTAAGTTGAGGTCAGCTATGATACAGTGCAGGCAGGGTTAAGTAGTTTGTTCAAGAACCCAACAGTGGCTGGCTCGCAGGCGAGGGTGGGGCTTGAACTTGGGTCTTACTATTCTAATCAACAACTCAGGCTAGCAGTGGTGGCGCTTGAACCCACGTCTTCCTGGTCTTAACACCTTAAGCATTTAAGCCACCTGCACTAGATGTTGTGGGTGGTTTTGTGTTTATGTAGCTTCTATTTCATTAGTGAGAACTGATGAGATAGTGATGAGAAGTTCTGGGCAGGGATGTGAAGATGATCCCCCGAGTCATCTGGGTGTTTTGGAATCTATCCCAGCGCACATAGGGCTAGACAATTTAGAATCAACCTGATGTACATATTTTAAACTTTTTTTAATAAGATGAATGAATGACTGTAAAATATCATCACTCTACTGTTAGAATATATGAGAAGCGCAATTTTACACGCAACCATAACATGACGTCATCGAGAGTGCGCGTCCAATTGGCTGCTGAAAGCGCATGTTTTGAGCCGACTACATTTATTTGGAAACACAATGGAATTATCGTATCAAGCCATTAAAACAGCAAATCAAGCAAGAGAAGCAGTACGTGCGCAGAAATCTTTTATTTATTTAATTTATTCATAACTTGTTTTTGCGTCTTACATAGCATATTAGCTCTTAGCTATCTAACTGTTTAACTAGCTAAAGTTTAACTAGCTGGCGCTTTTCAGTTTGATCGATGATCTTTTGTTAATGTAAAATATGAGATATTTTACGTTTATTCATTTATTATTGTTTGTCAAACTTTGCCTTAAAGCGGGTTTTTTTTTGCGATAGTCGAACGGTCCACTGTCTACTGTTACCATAGTAACGTTCCACGTGATTCCGTCTAAGTTGTAGTGGAGGTTTAGCGCCATCTTGTGAATGTTTATTTCTTATAATCATAAAAAATTAGTTTTAATAAAATGTTCTTTTTTTCCACAGGATGAGTTAAGAACAGAAACCAGAAAAAGGAATTTGCTTGTTCTAATTTATCATCATTTAATAGAGGAAGGGTGAGATTTTGTATTGTTATTCATTCATTCATTTTCTTACCTGCTTATTCCCGAATACGGGGTCACGGGTGTCTGCTGCGCCTATCCCAGCACACATAGGGCGAGAGGCCGGGGTACACCCTGGACGGGTCGCCAGTCCATCTCAGGGCAACACATACACCACCAACCATTCACACACACATTCCATTGTCCTATGGACAATTTACAATCACCAATCCACGTAATCTGCATGTTTTTGGACTGTGGGAGGAAACCGGAGTACCCGACGCAAGGAGAAAACATGCCAACACCGCACAGAAGGATCCCCAGCCCGGGATTCGAACCCAGGACCTTCTTGTTGTGAGGCGACTGTGCTAACCACTATGCCACCATGCCGCCCTGTATTGTTATTGTAATATTTCATTTTTGTATACATGTGTGTGAATGAGAGGGAAGGCAATGGAGTGGTGAGGTTGTAGGTAGTGAAGGTGGGAGAGTTTACGTACCTGGGGTCAACAGTGCAAAGTAATGGAGAGTGTGTTAGCAAAGTAAAGAAAAGAGTGCATGTAGGGTGGAGCGGATGGAGAAGAGTGACAGGAGTGATTTGTGCTCGACTAGTTTCTGCAAGAGTGAAAGTTTCTAGGACTATAGTGAGACCAGCCATGTTGTACGGTTTAGAAACAGTGGCAAAAAGACAGGAGGCGGAGCTGGAGGTGGCAGAGTTGAAGATGATTAGATTTTCATTGGGTGTGACAAGGATGGACAGGATTAGAAATGGGTTTATTAGAAGGACAGCGCATGTAGGATGTTTTGGAGAAAAGGTGAGGGAGGCGAGGTTGAGATGGTTTGGACATGTGCAGAGGAGGGACATGCAGTATATTGGTAGGAGAATGCTGAGGATGGAGGTGGCGGGCAGGAGGAAAAGAGGAAGATCAAGGAGGAGGTTTATGGATGTGGTGATGAAAGACATGCAGGAAGTTGGGGTGAAAGAGGCAGATGTAGAGGACAGGGTAGTGTGGAGAAGAACAATCCGCTATAGTGACCCCTAACGGGAGCAGCCGAAAGGAGAAGAAAAACATTGTATTATTAAATTTTCTTGGAATAGTTTTTTATTTAGGCTTCATTTTTCATTTAAGGAATTCCATTGAACCATTATCTTCCTCTGTACAGATATGTAAACACTGCCAGTACACTGGAGCACGAGACGGATTTTGGGTTGCGAAGGTTTGTAGTGTGCGACAATGTTGACTTGGACACTATGCTCATGGAGTACGAAAGCTTTTATTTTGTTAAGTTTCAGAAATATCCTAAGCTAACGAAGAAAATGCCAGAACAAAGTATGTGTAAGTATAATCTACTTGATCATCTTTATCGAATTCAATTATTATTGCCCCATTCTGTATGTCAATTAAGTAAAACAGTGATGTGTTGATCTTAAATAGAGACTGATGCTGTACATTTACACTTTAATAGATAATATATAACATTTATATACAGTAAACTTTTCTTGGACAGAAATACAGCACAACTAAATTGCAGACTATAATATGATCATACTTTTCCATCTAGGTGATAACAGAAGTATTAGACATTCTGGTAAAAAGAGGTACAAATAATTGAGTGGTTTTCTTTACAGAAATGAAACTGCATTCTACATCCATTTCATTACATTCTTTTTCTAATAGGGCCTCAAGCATCCCACATACGCTTCCCCGGATCGCATGTGTTCAGCAACTACAGTCCAGGAATGGAATTAAAAAGTCAGAGACTAAAGCAGCAGTAAAAGACTACATGAAGTCTGGCACTGTGAGTTTTTATATATTCCATGACAGATTAAAGCTTTGATGCCAGATCTCCTCCAGATTGCTCTGCTCAATTGTCGGTTAAAGACATCGCAGCTATTTGATTTTTGTTTCAGGAAAACGAAGAATCCGATTTTCCAGAGAGCAATGAGTTTGGCCTCAATGTGTCACCCATCATTAGGAGCGAAGGTGGCGAAGGAATGCAGATGAAGAAGGTAGTCCTTGTCTTGCTTTCCACATTTAAAGAGCAAATAGGAATCTGGGAATAATCATGTCTCTACCTCTTGCATTGTTTTTATGAGAGAGACGCATGAGAACAATGCAGCTATAATTTTATTTTTAACATTTTTTTTATTTTTATACATGTTATTTAAACATACACCGAAACCCACCTATGTACACCAGACCTCTGCAAACTGGAAAGGTCATCCCTCTTTTTAACCCATTACAGACTTCAAATCAAACCTGGGCTGCTGCAAGCATTAAATACAGTAGTGATTCGGTTAAAAAAACATTATTCTAAAAAATAAAGTAATAAATAAACTTGGGCTTCAGGCTACATAGACAGGAGACTGCATTTTATTTAAAACTTCATTTCAACTTTTAGTTTTAGTATGTGATCAGATAGTAGTAGTAATAATAATAATAATAATAATAATAAAAGACTTGTCACAAACTTTACAGCATATTAAAATTGTGGGTGTACCCCTGCCTCTCGCCCTATGTATGCTGGAATAGGCTCCAGTAGAACCCCATGACCCCACATTAGGGAATAAGCACGTTAGAAGATGAACGAATGAATGTTTTATTCCCTCATACCCTTTTGTTATACTGCTATTCATTGTAAATAGGATATTTATGCACTTCTGGTTATGTACCTTGCACAATGGTTTCTGGATTAGTCCCTAGCACTACCAAGCTGACTTGAACAAGACCCCTAAAAAATAATAACCTAAACTACTAAGATGTGTTATAATAACATGTATATGTATTCGGCATACATTTATATAGAATGTTATTCTGATATATATGTTACAAAAAGTTATTAACAGCCATCATCTCATTTTAACCTTGTCTAGGGTCAATCGGTGGACAGTAAGGGCCTCATTCAGGATGGTGTTAAAGGAATGTTTTATGAAACACCACCTAATGGTCTGTCCTGCAACCTGGACCCTTCAGTAAGTTCCCTGACTACCAATGATTTTATTTCAGATATTTTATCATTCACCAGGACAAAAAACAAGGGTTCATATCAATTTCTATTTCTAAATTCTGTGTCATTCGGCTACACACAGGAGCGGCTGCTTAAACCCATAAGTGCTATCTGTGGAATGAACAGTGAAATGAGAGCGCTAGCAGCTGTTATTAGCCAGGTAAGTGCAATGTACATACATTGATACATACAAATCATTCAGCATGTGATATTTAGCATAGACATGACTTAGTTGCAATTATTCCTTCATTCCATAAGTCCTGGTCACGAGGGTCTGCTGATGCCTATCCCAACTCACATAATGGCAAGACTCCACTACAGAAACAAATCTATTGGAACACCTGCCCATCGTATTTATCTATTTTGTTTAAACATCCTGTTCGTAAGGTAGTCTTCCTCTTATTTACTACTAAAAGAAACTCTATCCTTCTGGAAAGATTTTCCACTCTTACCTTTACCCCAAATTGCTCACGTTAATCTGGTTAAGGTTGTCTGCCAAACGTTGGAAAAGTTATTGTATGTTATGTAATTACAGCATGCTCCAGGGGTGTAAAAAAGTGTTGGCCCCCTTTCTGATTTTCAATCTTTTTGTATGTTTGTCACACTTTAAATGTTTCAGATCATCAAATAAATTGAAATATTAATCAAAGATAACATAAGTAAACACAAAACAGTTTTTAAATGAAGGTTTTTATTAAGGGAAAACAAAATCCAAAACTACATAGCCCTGTGTGAGAAAGTGTTTGCCCCCTTAACCTAATAACTGATTGGGTCAGCAGCAACTACTGCAATCAAGCTTTTGTGATAACTTACAGTGAGTCTGTTCCAGCGCTGTGGAGGAATTTTGGTCCACTCATCTTTGCAGAATCTTTGCTGGAGTCCCAAAGCTTCAGAAATGGCTTTATAACCTTTTTCAGACTGATAGATCTCAATTACTTTCTTTCTCAGTGGTTTCTGAATTTCTTTGGATCTCGGCATGATGTCTAACTTTTGAGGATCTTTTGGTCTCCTGCACTTTGTCAGGCAGGTCCGATTTAAGTGATTTCCTGATTGTAAACAGGTGGTGGCAGTAATCAGACCTGAGTGTGGCTAAAGACATTGAACTCAGGTGTGATCAACCACAATTAAGTTATGTTTTAACAGAGGGGGGAAACACTTTCTCACACAGGGCCATGTAGTTTTGGGTTCTGTTTTCCCTTAGTAATAAAAACCTTTATTTAAAAACTGTGTTTTGTGTTTACTCTTGGTATCTTTGACTAATATTTAAGTTTGTTTGACTATCAGCAACATTAAAGTGGGACAAACATGCAAAAAAATTGGAAATCAGGAAGGGGGCCAACACTTTTTCACACCACTGTATGTACGGTATGTTGTGTAATTTTATACAACTGAGCAATTAGGGGTTAAGGGCCTTGTGGTAACTGTGGCACTGATAATCCAACACCGATCTTCCAATTATCTTTATCACTGCACTACCACTTTCCCACTATTTTGCATATTGAGGATTGCGACATATTACCTGCCTAAGAAGCACCAGGACACCAGCCCCCAGGACTATTATGGCTCTAAAACAGTTTTAATAAATATTGCAGTAATCTGATTATTTTAAATATACAGCATTCTTATTGTATATCGATGTCATAAAAACACACAATAACCCCCACCACCACCCCCCTCCCACACACACACACACACACAAAGAAATATTAATGAGTTTCTGTATTTCATCTTTCTCCTGTCTTTCCCTAAAGGATATCTATTTACACAACCCCAACGTACACTGGGACGACATTATAGGCCTGGAGGCCGCCAAGCGATTAGTCAAAGAGGCTGTCGTCTACCCCATTAAGGTGCGCAGCTGCTAAACACTGGTATTTCTCAAACTGCCACCAACCTTCGATTCTAAATATCTCGCTAAAGGCTAAGAGGCTGGAGAGACGGGGGGGGTTATAGCTTTCGATGGCATTAAATCTATACTTGAATATCACCCAACCTTTTCCCCATCTCTTTTTTTTTTTTTGTCTTTTTCTTTGAAGACTACAATCTGCAGCAGACTCATGACACAATGCATGTCTTTGTATCTGTTCTTTTTTTGTGTCGGAGGAAATGTTGTTATATAGATAAAATATTTTACTGCTATGATCAAACGAACAGCTTTCTATTTTGTCAGCATGTCATTTCAAGCGGTTCAGCAAGGGATCCGCTGCTAATCCTGTTGGTAGAACAGTAAATAAATCTAAGAAGGCATCAGCCACTGGGTAGCTGTTAAAACAATCGATAACATGCAAGCTTATTTTGTCACCATGTACTGGTCAGGGTGTATCACTATTTATACCACAGCAATATAAGGTTCTGATTGGTCATTGAATTCTGTCAATAGTAGCCTTCCACCTCTTTATCATGCTCTATATATTTTTCTGCAGTACCCTCAACTTTTTACAGGTATCCTTAAGCCATGGAAGGGTTTGTTGCTTTACGGTCCACCAGGTTAGTGTTTGTGTTGAAAGATTAAAAAAAAGGGAGTGCACGTGATCATATCCTTATTGTAGTATTTTGCTTAAAACATACAGGCACTGGAAAGACCTTGCTGGCCAAAGCTGTAGCTACTGAATGCAACACGACATTCTTCAACATCTCTGCATCCAGCATCGTAAGCAAATGGAGAGGAGAGTCCGAAAAGCTAGTTCGGGTCAGTATCGTCAGTATATCTGCAGAGAAATGGCACACTATTTAGTTACTATAGTTTATGTAAATGTATAGTTCATACACTGCCTGTCCAAAAAATATCACATACTCATATTTTGTTGGACCGACTTTGATTACAACACAATTTTAATAGGCTTTAATACACTGCAATGTCAGAACATTTATTCCTGTCCAGAATTGCATTCATTTTTTTTTTTTTTGCCAAGATCTGGTACTGATTCTGGCATTGTCCTCTTTAAATATGCAATTGACATCAGGGAAGAATAAAACCATTCATGGACTAACCTGATCATTCAATATGTTCAGGTAGTCCGCTGACCTCGTTCTTTGGGCATATAACTTTGTTGATTCGAGACCCAAGATCATATCACTGTCCCCCAGGCTTCTTCTTCCATTTCTCTAGAGTTCAAGGTAGTTAAATTTTTTTTGGACAGCCAGTGTATATGACAGTGGTTCCCAAACTGAGGATGCAGGGTTATAATAAGGGAAGCATAAATTTAAACGAGGCATAAATATATACCATGTCACACTGCACCACCTGGTAGTGTTTAGCGCTCAGGTTTCGCTCTCACTTTAGTGGTGGTCTCTGTAACATGTGGTTCTTCATTATTCCATCCTTTGAGTTTGGAGGCCATGGAGTTGTTCTTTAACATTTTAGAATAAAAAAAAATTAAATAAATCCTGTTTTTATGGGAATGGGGTAAGAAAAGATTTGGGAACTACTGATATATTCTATAGACATAAACTATCCACAATAGCCGTCACACGTGGATCAGATAGACAGATATCCAGAAACGTTTTTCCTATGTGAAGTGTAAATGTTGAGTACTGTAATGTTGTTTGCAGGTTTTGTTTGAGTTGGCGAGATATCATGCCCCTTCCACCATCTTTTTGGATGAGCTGGATTCAGTGATGTGTCAGAGAGGTGTTGGTCCAGGGTAGGTTTTTTTTCCCCCTACAATGTCCTGTAGCGTGATCGAAGCCTCATAAGCATTCAAATTTGCATTTTGTTTAATAATAAATTCTTTCAACAAAGTTTCTCTATGAAGAAAACAAAATGTAACAAAAGCTTCATTCGTTCGGGACTAGATTTGCAGAATCTGTTTCACAGATGTGCTTTGAGATTTGAATCATATCCCAATCTGTCATGTCAAACTTTGTAAAAAAAAAAAAAAAAAAAAAAAAAAAAAAAAAATTCTGATCAAATCATACTTTTTTTTTTTTAACAAACTCGCAGTAATCTAAAGGTTTTTTTAAATGTGTGTGATTGCTGAAATCTTTTTTTATTCCCAAAATGCTTTTACCTGTATGTTTGGTCAATGTGAACTATGCTACACAAGTTTCTGCTTTCTGTGTAACAATACGGAATGCAGTTTATTCATCTTCTAATTTGTTAAATCCCTAATTTGGGGTCACGGGGGTCTGCCGGAGCCTATCCAAGCACACATAAGGCAAAAGCACCCTGGACAGGTCACGGTCCATCACAGGATCACACAGACGAACAACAACAACACAAACATACATTCACTCCTATGGGCAATTCAGAATCACAAATTAATGGGAGGAAAGTGAAGTACCTGAGAAAACCTACGCAAGCACAGGGAGAGCATGCAATCTCTGCACAGAAAGACCCCTTCCCTGGGAATGGAATCCTGGGAATCGTTCTAACCCAAAAAAGGAGGAAATTAAAATAATTACAAAATAAGTATCTTTAAACCTCCTGACTACATGATCTTTTGCAGCGACCCACATGACAGTCTGTAACTCCACTAACGCCGGATTTCCAAACATCTAATTACTGATATAAGCTGCTAAGAATGGTACAACAAACGTCATTTAGTAAACTTGTCCTGTCCAAATAGGGCTTGAATCAAACATGTCCCCATATTTTAATACTGAAACATAGTGATCCATTGTTCAGTAAAACACCATACAAACATTTCTTTTCTGTTCTTCCCCTTAGAGGTGAGCATGAAGGCAGCAGAAGGATAAAGACAGAGCTTCTGATTCAGATGGATGGACTGGCACGTTCTAATGACCTGGTGTTTGTGTTAGCCGCCTCAAATCTGCCCTGGTGCATAAGAGAATATACCCCGCTGCTGTCACACACACTATATACTTATTAATACACTGATCTGTGGGTTCAGTTTTAAAATGCTCTTACTTTGTTTTGTTCTCAGGGAGTTGGACCATGCAATGTTAAGAAGATTGGAGAAGAGGATCCTGGTGGGTTTACCATCAGCACCAGCCAGAATGGCAATGATTAAGCACTGGCTTCCTCCAGTCAACAATACAGGAGGGGTAGAGCTTCGAACTGAGCTGGCCTATGATGTGCTTGCAAAGGTGCCTATTAACATTTAATAGAAAAGAGAGATTATAAAGCAAGCATGTTTCCAGGCATTTCTATAGAGGAACCTAACCATGGAAGAAATTTTGAGGTTATTTTTATAGTCTAGAACATTGTACAGTACAATGTATAAGTAAACTTCTTATTAAATAGAAATTTAAAAAAGATCTGATCAGTTTTGATTTGACTTTTTATTGAAATTTATTCCAACAAACTATATTGCAAGCACATGGTGGCATAGTGGTTATCACAGACACCTCAAAACAAGAAGGTCCCGGGAAGGGGTCTTTCTGTGCATGTTCTCCTCGCACTTGCTTGGGGATTTTTTTCCCCAGGTGCTCCGGTTTCCTCCCTCACTTCAAAAAACATGTAAATTAGGTTGATTAGTGACTCTGAATCAGCAAATGTGTCCCTGCCTTTCACCCTGTGTGCGTTGGGATAGGCTTCAGCAGACCCATGTAACCCAGATTTAGGGAATGAGCGAGTTAGAAAATGGATGAATGAACTATATTGCGTTAACGTGATTATTTTCTAAATTGTCCATCACGTCATTTGATTGTCTATTCAGAGTGGCATTAGTATTACTTAAACCCTTTTGATTATGCTAAAATGAGAAATACATTATTTCAATTCTTAATGTTCTCCAGATCTTTAATTTTCTCATCTGTAGAATTTAATAAAAAAATCACCTTGCAAAGCATATTAACATCAATGCAGTCATGTTTGTTATTTAATAGACTGCTAATGAAGTCTGAAAGTCTGAAGTTCTTATTAACAATATGATGTTGGAATTGTATTATCTCTGTTCTAGCTTCTTAAAGCGGTCCTTTAATAACGCTTTTGTTAATATCAGACCCTTTTGATTGTTAAGGAAACAGAGGGTTACTCTGGCTCAGATATAAGTCTGGTCTGTAAGGAAGCAGCTATGAGGCCTGTCAGGAAGATTTTTGACACCCTGGAAAATCACACTGGGGGTAAGGCTTTAGGGGTTTTTTTCATCCTCTGATATCTGCATAATGGTGTGTTAAAACACTCTGCTTCATCCTAATCCCATGTCTCTACAGGTCACAGCTACATGCCGTTAATTAAACTGGAGACCGTGACCACGGCTGATTTCCTGCAGGTCATTGTTCACACCAAACCATCTGCAAGGAAGCTGACTGACAGATTCTCTGCCTTTGAGAGAGAGTATGAGTCTGTCTAACAAACAATTACAATTCAGATTACAGAGAACAACACAATTCTGATAAAAAGGACTTGGAATTTATTGTGAATTTTTTATTTATTTGTCTGTGATTTTTTTTAACTAACAACTGATCAGCAATATTCATTCATTCATACATTCATTCATTTTTTCATACAAGGCCAGACAAGGAAGTAGTAGTTCAGTCATTAAGTTATTGGACTTCTAATTGGAAGATCATGGGTCGGTTTCCCAGCCAGTAATTATGTAATGTTAAACTTCAGACAGATGTCAGAATGTCGAATACCAAATAGTTGGTTTTTATTGCCCAAATAGCTATTCAGAGAGAACTTGCATAGCAACCAATCACAGCCCATTTTCTTCAGTGTTCCGTACAAACCAACCAATAAAAACCACTGTTTAAATTCCCAAGGCATGCATCAGTTTGTGGACACATTATCATGACCATTTCTCAACATGTAGAAAGTGGTGGCATAGATTGGGATTCAATTCCCAGCACCACCAAGCCACCACTCTGGGCCCCTGATCAAGGTCCTTGATCCCCAACTGCTCAGTTGTATAGAAGCGATATAATGTAAGTTACTTTGGATAAGTGTAAATGTAGCATTAGGTTTATTAGCCTAGGGTTTTGACACGTGACCATTCAGATGTGTCCCAGCATTTTTACATTGTATTGTATAATACATTCAAACCAATATAACGCACTGGTCTACCAGCAGCGTTCTTAAAAAAACTAGAGGACACAAACACATACACAACTTTTCTATTTTTATTATAAAATTACACAATAGATGTTTTGCACCTCTTGATATCACCACTAGGGCGGCGCGGTGGCGTAGTGGATAACACAGTCGCCTCACAACAAGAAGGCCCTGGGTTCGAATTCTGGGCTGGGATCTTTCTGTCGGGAGTTTGCATGTTCTCCCGGCCCTTGCGTGGGTTTCCTCTGGGTGCTCCGGTTTCCTCCCACAGTCCAAAAACATGCATATTAGGTCAATTGGTGATTCTAAATTGTCTATAGGAGTGAATGTGTGTGTGAATGGTTGTTCGTCTAAGTGTTGCCGTGAGATGGACTGGCGACCCGTCCAGGGTGTACCCCCGCCTTTTGCACTATGTGTGCTGGGATAGGTGCAGCAGACCCCGGATTCGGGAATAAGCGGGTAAGAAGATGAATGAATAAATATCACCACTATCACATTGCATAGGGTGAAAAGCATTTTTTGTTAAAGAAACTGTTAGAACGTCTACACTACGTTGTACCACATACATCATCCGGAGCAGTTCAGAATCAATATATATCTAATAACACAACCAAAATAAAATATGTAATACATGCAAAGAGGAGGGCCATTGGTATAAGAAGGCTGAGGATGGAGGTACCAGGCAGTAGGAATAGAAGAAGACCAAAGAGGAGGTTTGTGGATGTGGTGAGGGAAGATATGCAGGTAGTTGGGGTGAAAGAGGCAGATGTAGAGGACAGGGTAGTGTGAAGAAGAGTGATCTGCTTTGGTTGATTGGTAATTCTAAATTGCCCATGTGCGTGATTGTTCGTCTATAGAAGGCTCTGCGATGGACTGGTGACCTCTCCAGGGTGTACCCCCTCCCCAAATTAGGGAATAAGCGGGTTGGACGAAGAATAAGGTAATGTATGGTAACTTATGTTTTAAACCCTGTATGCTCATTCCGTACTCCAAATCAGTAGGTGGCGGTAATGCATCTTTTACGTTGGTATTGCCAAAGCCTCGATAAAACAAGAAGAAGAACCAAACAACCCTGCTTCTTAGAGTAAAAGCAGGTACTGCAGGAGAGCTCAAAGAACTCTGTCAATAAAAGTAATTTTAAGAATGTTATTACATTACTGATAAATTTTAATCACCAGTAAAAATTCCACGTCGATTCTACAGATCAATATCACAGTCATTCTGACGTCTGATCTTCCGAATCATTTTGGATTTGATTGACAGGTGATGGCGTCTCGCCGCGCACTTAAAGCTGTACTCATTGATTTAAGTGGGACTCTGCACATCGACGATATAGCGGTACCCGGAGCGCAGGAAGCGCTCGCAAGGTCAGACAACAGTAACAGTTACTGTATGTACCTCCTGGAAAGCCACCGTCACTATTCAGTACTTATAGTCTATCATGGGTCACTGTAGCCTGATTAGCACTGAAAGTATACATCCCAGCCTCTGTGCAAATCTCACAGGATGGATGGATTGATCAATTAGTGGGTGGATGGATTTATGGATTGTTTGATGGATGATTGGACGAATTGATAGGGTTTGGTGATTGATGGATTGAGGGCTAGATGGATAGTGAGGTTGATACATGTATGGATTGAGTGATGGATGATGAGATTGATGCATGGATGGATTGATGGATGAATAGTGAGATGTATGCATGGATGGATTGGTGGATAGTGAGATTGATGCATGTTTGGATTGAGTGATGGATTGATGGATGGTGAGGTTGATTCATGGATGGATTGATGAATGGTTAGATTTATGCATGGATTGATGGATGATTAGATTGATGCTTGGATGGATTAATGGATGGATGGATGGATGGATTGATGAATGGGGAGACTGATGCATAAATGGATGGATGGATTGATGCATGGATGGACAGATGATGGATTGAGTGATTGATGGTGAGACTGATTCATGGATGGATGGATGGATGGATGGATGGATGGATGGATGGATGGATGGTAGAAATTATAGACAATATAATTACCCATCTGTATTTATGAGAGAAAGCAAATGCATCAGCATGTTCATTACTGTGAGGGCTGCGATATATTTTTGGTAGCCTAACTGGAACACGCAATACCTACTGTGTGTTTATTTGTTACTTAAGGTTACGTTGTGCTCAAGTGGCTGTCAAGTTTGTAACTAACACAACCAAAGAGTGTAAACGGATGCTGCTCGAGCGACTACAGCATCTGAACTTTGACATCCAAGAGAGAGAAATCTTCACTTCATTGACTGCCGCTCGAAACCTGTTGGAGCAAAAGGGTGTGCGCCCTCTGCTGTTGGTGGAGGATAGTGCTCGGGAAGACTTTGCAGGTAAGCTTAAAGTATTTTCTTTTTTAACAATATATTTCTAGAGCTGTAGTTAAACTTGGTCTTATACAAAAGTTTAGGCACCCCCTGGTAAGAAGCAGATTTTGTTGATTTTATTTAATTGAAACGAAGCAACACAGTCTCTCTTAGAAATGAAAAATGGCCAATATCTTGTGCCATAAAATTAAACAAAAATAAAAAGTTAAAAAATTATTATAATACTTTGCAAAAGTACATAATCAGTACTTATTTGGCAGATATCACAGCTTCCAAACGCTTTTAAAGTTTTTCAATTCTTGTACTTGGGATTTTCTCCTATTCTTCCTTTCAAAAAGCTTTTATTCTGTAATATTCGGTCGTCTTGCATGTACAGCTCTCATAAGATCGAACCACAAATTTTAAGGGATGTTTTAATCATGGGACTGTGATGGATATGTTTAGGATCATTGTAGAAGCCATCCTCTTTTCAGCTTCACATGATGTGATGTTTGCTTACACAAGTTGCTGGTATTTAGTGGAATCCACCTGTGCAATCCAGTGCCACTGGCTGCAACACAACCCCAAAGCATGACCGATCCACCCCCATGCTTAATAACTGGCAAGGGGTTCTTTTCATGAAATGCTGTTTCTTTTGTTATATTTAACATCATCAGACCACAGCACTTGTTTGCAAAATGCACCAGGCTTCTGTAGATGGACTCTTGCATACTTTCATGATGTGGAATAAGAATTTGAGACTCTGGAACTCTTAGAGTGGCCACATTTTTGCACAGTGCCGTAATAATGGTTTGTATATTTGTTATATCCAGGTAAACGATGCATCAATGTTTGCTGAGAAATTTTTCCTTTTCTAATAAGAAACTGTTTTAATTTTTTTTTTTATTTCAATAATATTTTCAATTCAAAAATCACCAAAATCTGTTAAATCGAACCAAACCAAATAAAAATCACCAAAATCTGTTATTTATCCAGCGGTGCCTAAACTTTTGCATTAAATTGTATAATTCCTACTTTCACAGGTCTGGAAACGGAAGTTCCTAATGCTGTTGTGATAGGCTTAGCTCCTAAACACTTCAACTATGAAATACTTAATAACGCTTTCAGGTGAGACCCCCAAACACTGATTAACACACATACTCCCCCCCCCCCCCCACCGATTTGTTAAGTAAAGCACTGTTACTGAAAGCAGCAACTCTGTAAGAGTTTTTAGAAATGACACATTGACCATTAATATTCCGCTCCTTTTCCTGTGGATTTTGACTTTCCATCAATAATTAGTTAATGTTTGCATTTCGGTTTGGCACTGCTGCAACATTGTGATCCTATATAATAAAAACCCAGCCTGACTCGGTTTTCATTGAAAATGTGATAATGTAGTTTTAATCTTTAATTGTGGTACTTAATTCTATTATCTTAATTTTATGTTTTGCATTTCACAGTGAATTTGTATTTTTTATTTCACTGTAAGTGCAGCATTTATATTTAAATAATCCAGATTGACTTATATTGATCTATTTTATACAACTGAGCAATTAGAGGTTAAGAGCCTTGCTCAGGGGTCCAACAATGGCAATTTGACAATGCTTTGAATCGAACCCCAGTCTTCCAGCTAACAGTACCTTAACAACTTTTCAGTTCCCCAAATCTTATCATAATTTACACAGTGGTTTTTGTTCTTTTACCACCAAGCTGCCACTGCTGTTCCCCTAAACTATGTCTTTAACCCTTAATTGCGTATATGGTTTAAAAAAATGTTTCTGAAAAGGACGTCAAATATGCTATAAATGTTTTCCTTAAATAAGGCTCATTCTGGATGGTGCCCCTCTCATTGCCATCCATAAAGCACGTTACTACAAGAGGAAAGACGGTCTGGCAATGGGACCTGGACCCTTTGTGACAGCGCTGGAATATTCCACTGACACACAGGCCACTGTGGTGGGCAAACCAGAGAAAACGTTCTTTCTGGAAGCACTGCGAGATCTGAACTGCAGCCCAGAGGAGGCTGTAATGATTGGAGATGTGAGTGTATCCCATTCATTATTGCTGTCAATTTAAAATGGGTATAAACCAGTGTTCTTACTTTTACTGCCACAGGATGCTAGAGATGATGTCGGAGGAGCTCAAAACACAGGAATTCTGGGAATATTAGTCAAAACTGGTACTTTTTTTAATCCCCTTACTTTGCATGTACTGACTTATACACTTATAAATTTGTAATAAAATAGTATTTTGTTGTGTTCAGGTAAATACAGAGCAGGTGATGAAAGCAAAATTAACCCTCCTCCTTACCAAACGTTTGCAAGCTTTCCCGAAGCTGTGGATCACATCCTTCAACATCTGCTTGACATTAAATAATGCTGTTTGAAAGGTGCACTATAATAACACTTCATTTAGCTCGATGTTTGTGGGACACCTTGCCAGTGCAACCACATAATTATTTTACAAATGGAACGGATTAACATTCATCATTAACAGGAAACGTAAGAGTTTCACTTGTCCAGAAAGTCTTTTTTTTTTTATTGTACTTTTTTGAGCACTGTTTCAGCAGTTCCCCTATGCACCAAACCTCTGAGCTTCATAAAGACATGCCATGGTATGGTTGATGTAGACGGACTCGAAGAACCTGACTCCACCTCTTTAAACTGAACCTATTTGGGAGGAACTGAAACACTGACTGCATCACAGGCCTCCCTACTAAATAAACAAATCCAAAATGGAGTGGAAAAGCTTCGTAGATATGGGGTTTTGATTATAGGAGTCTAATTATAGCAAAATACATCTGTAATGCGATGTTAGATGTGATTGTTGGGTTTGCCAGTACTCTATGCACTATCTGTTCGTGGCAGTTATAATGTTCTGTAGCCTCCTGTTAGAATGTCTGCTAATGAGAATGCACTTCTGGAATCTACATTTGATTAACCCTGTAATGACAAATATTGTTCTCATCACTGTGAAAGAACCTGAATAATTCCTGATGATGATGATGATGATGATGATGATGATGATGACACTCCAGACTTGTACACTAAATATGATGTACAATAAGAAATAAACAGTAGCCGCTTTCAGTACATTTTACACCCAGTGGGTTGCTCAGGTGTAGGGTGGGTTTTATGGAATTTTATGGAAATATTTTAAGACTTAATTTATATAAACTGTATATACAAACATTTGCAGGCTGAAAATGTATCTGAATATCCATTAGGTTGAGATGGTTTGGGC
Organism: Pseudolaguvia tuberculata; assembly: GCA_026260255.1. Classification (NCBI taxonomy): domain Eukaryota; kingdom Metazoa; phylum Chordata; class Actinopteri; order Siluriformes; family Sisoridae; genus Pseudolaguvia; species Pseudolaguvia tuberculata. The sequence goes on along the minus strand of JAOTRA010000006.1, from coordinate 426,444 downwards.
ATGTGCAGAGGAGGGACATGCAGTATATTGGTAGACGAATGCTGAGGATGGAGGTGCCGGGTAGGAGGAAGACCAGGGAAGACGTTTGTGAGGGAAGATATACAGGTAGTTGGGGTAAAAGAGGGAGATGTATAGAGGACAGGGTAGTGTGGTGAAGAGCGATCCGCTATAGCGACCTCTAACTGGAGCAGCCGAAAGGAGAAGAAAAAGAATAAGGCTGCGTGTTTTTTCTCTGTTAAAGGCTAACCTGAATATTTACTTATTCTTCATTTATTCCTTTTAATTACTCTAATGGGTATTAAATTAGTGCCATTGGTTTCAGCAATAATATCCGCATAGGGTTTCCTGACACATTATGTTGCAATAGAGAAGGAATCATAAATACAGCTCTAGACTTATTGTTATAAAACAATGTAAAAATCCGAATCCATATACTCTCAACGTGATAATTCAGAGTAGTTAATGTGGACATGCTTCAAACTGGCAACCAAGTCAACCAAGTGGATTAAACTTTTACAGTTTGGCATTTGGTAGATGTTCTTATCCAGAGCGACTTACATTTGGTCTCTTTTTTACAACTGAGCAATTGTGGGTTAAGGGCCAGGGTGGTTGCTTGGTGGAGGTGGGATTCGAACCCCAGTCTTTCTGCTATTAGGCCAACACCTTAACCACTAGGCTACCACTTCCCACTTTTATTAGATGCCGAGCTTTGTTTTTCCATCTGTTGAATAATCTTACCCGTACATTGAATTTAATTGTTTAAAAATGTAATATCAAGTGAGGATTATATTTGATTGCACTACTGTTCAGAGCACACATGATTTACAGATTCATTGGTAAATGTATTAATTAAATAAATTAGCTTATTGTTGGTTTGTTAATAATCTTAATGGTGCAGAAAATGACGCACGTTAATATTCTTCAAATATATTAATTGTACTTAATTTATACAGTGTGATATTTTACATTAAATTATTATTTTTATTTATCTTAATCTCCAAGCGACGCAGTGGCTTAGTAGTTTGCACGGTTACTGGGTTCGATTTCCAGGATCTTTCAGTGCAGAGTTGACATGTTCTCCCTGCGCTTGCGTCCAAAAACATGTACATTAGGTTGATTGGTGAGTCAAAATTGCCCATAGGAGTGAATGTGTGTGAGTGATTGTTCGTCAATTTCTGCCCAACTATGGACTGGCGACCAACTCAGGATGTACCCCGCCTCTTGCCCTGCGTGTGCTGGGATAGGCTTCAGCAAACCCCCATAACCCCGAATTAGGGAATAAGCTTATATGAATATGAATATATCTTAATCTCCAGAAAAAACATATAACATTGATGATTCAGTTTACATCTTTATTCTATTGTATTTATCTACGATTATAATGTGTAGAATATTTTACGCAGATCTTCTTCTCCTTTCGGCTGCTCCCGTTAGGGGTCGCCACAGCGGATCACTCTTCTCCACACTAGCCTGTCCGCTACATCTGCCTCTTTCACCCCAACTACCTGCATATCTTCCTTCACCACATCCATAAACTTCCTCTTTGGCCTTCCTCTTTTCCTCCTGCCTGGGACCTCCATCCTCAACATTCTTCTACCAAATATACTGCATGTCCCTCCTCTGCACATGTTCCTCCTCTGCACATGTCCAAATCATCTCAACCTAGCCTCTCTCACCTTGTCTCCAAAACATCTTACATGCG
>JAOTRA010000006.1:327730-340257 GCA_026260255.1 Pseudolaguvia tuberculata | reverse complement strand
TATCTATCTATCTATCTATCTATCTATCTATCTATCTATCTATCTATCTATCTATCTATCTATCTACCTATCTATCTCATTTGCCCCACCCTCCCTCTCTCTCACACTTTCTTGATCTCTCGTTCTCTGTCTTTTTCTCTCAAGAGCCCCTGACCTCCAGCCATTGATCGACTGCAGTTAACATGACAAAAATGCCTGGAAGTTATACCCTGCTGTAGCTACCAGGGAACAATCAAGCTACCTGCACTAAATGTTTGATGGGGTGACTACCATTTCTAGAAAAAAGGGCCAAGAGAAAAAAAATCAGCTCTCATTGGAAATAAAATACAGCAGCTGCGTTTTGACAGGTTGCTGGTATAGAAAGAAGGTGTGTATCGAGTACTGCTCAAACTGTGCAACTTTCCTCTGCCTCACAGAAACATAAATCAATAAAGTCTTTAGCTTCAATTGGCAAAAACGAATAAACAATCTAATGAAGTTCACATGAAGGCATCTGAAATTTATCTTAAACTCTAATCCTTTTACGATCCATGTCGTAAACTAAAATTAGTAAAAGTATTTCTTTTATGATACGTCACCAATATAGGTGCTTTTAATTTTGGGTTCTCACTCTACGGTTCATTTACACTGGAACTTCATGATTCCAAGCATAGAGTACAATCTCTCTCTGTCTCTCTGTAGTTTTATGAAATATAAGAATTCTTGGAATAGTGATTGTCCAATCAAATTAGTGGTACAAACAGGTAAAATAAAGAAGTAAAAAACTGATATCCATCCATTGATCCATTATCGATACCCGTTTGTTCTAATCAGGGTCACAGGGAACTGCTGGAGTTTATGGTTCACTCTGGACAGATCACCTGATTATCCCAGGGCCACATACAGACACACAACCACACACTCACAGCCACTGCTAAAGGCAATTTACAATCAACCTAAAATCCATGTTTTTGGACAGTTAGAGGAAACCAAAATACCTGGAGTAAAGAACATATCCAAGTATAAGGAGAACATACTCAAGACTGAAACTCCAGACAGAAAACTCCCTGGCCGAGATACGAACCCGAGACCTTCTTGCTGTGACACAACTGTATTAACCACTACTACAAATATAATATGTTGTTTCTTTAAATGCTGAAGTTTGTGAATGACTAATTGCATATTTTAACAAACTTCTACTAACTGGCATCAGTCTGGTAGATACAACAGCTGCTTAGTTTCAATTCTATAAGTTAATTTATTGGACTTATTCTGAAGTTGTAAGCACCTAACTTTCTTTGCCAGATTTACTTCACATGACTAGATTTAGAGAATTCTATTTCATAAATAATATTTTCATAAATAGAATTCTCCTGGAGCTTCAGTTTGAGTGGAATTGATGAGAAAGTGTATGGTATGCCATAGATGACAACTGTTAAAAACTGTTCAGTGAATAAAGATATAAGACCAGCTAACTGTTGTTATACTGTTCCTACTAACACATTACTCATGCACACACCGTTCGCAACCATTTCCTCCTCATTCCAAATACATATTCTATTTGCTCAAAGCCCTTTTTTTCCCCTTGTCTATTCCGAATACACAGGATTGCATTGGGTTAATGTGTGCAAGTCCGACCCATTCATTTCTCCCTCACCTAGGGGCCTGTTGTATCTGTGTTAATGCATATGTCTGACTTCAACCTTGACTTCTTGCACACAAAAACAAAAAGACTCGATAAATAAAAGGGGTAAAAAAAATAAATTAATTTTTAAAAAAAAACACAACAGACTTTTCAAAGCCAAAGGTAAAGTATAACTACTGATCAATAGTGCAGGCTTCCGATTCATACGCATTCAAATCATGGTTTGAGTCATTTGTCACTTATTTTATCCACAGCTTTTTAAACAACTCTCTTTTCTTCCATCTGACCTTCTAAAGTTCTTTTTCTTCTTTCTTTGAGGAGCTATAGAACTTGCAATGGTGCAATTCCCGCCGCTCTTTCTCGCCTACCGCCGCTTTGCATCTCCTCCCACTGAGTCTATTACAGGAGCAAGTGAACAAGTGTGCATAGTAAACAGGTTCCCTTAGGCACTGTGGACCACACTCTATAGGCGGAATGTAGATTGGAGCAGACATCAATAAATAATTATGGGTCTTGAGACTTTTAAATAGGAATCTATGCAGTGTGAAACGCCGCTTAATCGAGTAACTTCTGACACTGTATTCATCAGTGAAAAAGCTGCTGACATAGGCAGAAAAACAGCGACCACTTTCAACTCCCAGGATTACGAGCCAGTTCACTTTTTTTCACCCTAATGTGACACACTGTGATATTTAAACGCATCGATTCTGCTGAATTTCTTGTAGTCGCTAAGCTGCATAATGCAGAACGATAGAACTTACTGTATATTTGTTATGGAGTAATAAAAAAAAAGCATAGTCCACTCGTTTAATTCAAACGTTGAGAGGTTTGGTCACTTTACAGCTGAATCTAAATGCAGCAATCATATAGCAGATGAGGAGCGAATGGTATATTTCGAGTAAATTTGTGCAACGCCTGCTATTGTTCGGCTTCAATTTAAGATTCAATGAAAAGGAAAGAGGGATAAAAAAGGATTTCATATTCACCCCTTTATCAACAAGCCATGCTCCCCTACATGCTCCCACTACAGATAGGATTACGGGCCACCATAGGACAACATTTGCTTCTGAAATGAATCAATAACTCGAGATCATAAATCAACAATGTTCTTTTTTTATTATTTAGTCAAATATAATCAGTTAGTCTTAACAGCCGTCTGTAATTGGGGAAACTGTGCTGTATAAGTTTTCTTGATTACATGAACTGAATGACTTTACTTGAAGGGCATCAACACTGAAACACAGGATTTTCCAAGCATAGGATATATATTAAACAGATTTTTGTATAAGCAAAAAAAAAAAGGAAAGAAGCTAAAATAATTCTTAAAATATTTAATTATTGTCCCTTGATCAATTGTTACAGGCAGTTTCCAAAAATTCTAAATATACCCGATTTATTCTAGCAGCTAACGATACATTTCAACAATTACTCACTATTTTATTACATTAAATATATAAACTGTTAGATTGAGGGTTAGAGAAAAGTAAACCGCATTTTCTGTCATGACTTAAACACATTCATAAGGTCTTCATTCTGTTTGGACACAAGCTTTGGATTACAACTCTATTCCATCCAACATATTAGATACAGATATTGGTTCATTTTGGTAAAAAGGTCAATTTTGCTGTTAAGGATTTTTGGGAAAGAGTCTCTAATATCAGAGGTTCTGGATCTGTAATTGAGATTTTTCCTGTTTTGATATGTGTAGTTTCTTGCTAACATTACAGTACACATGGGACACTTTTTACACAGTGACACATGTTAATGCAGAATAAAAATACATAATACTTCAGGTTATAAATAGTACATGATAATATTTTATGAATGTATGATATCATTTTACAAATTTTTTAAAACCTAGACTAGTTCACATGGCAAGTGACAAGAATCACATGGAGCTCAGTGTCGCAAGACCCTTAACCTTTCCTTTTCCAGGGGGGCGCTATAATGGCTGACCCTGCACTTGGAACCAACATCTCATGTTAGATGGGATTTGCAATGAAAGAATTTTATTGTGCTGTAAAAAGTATATGTGACAAAAACAGGCATTTACGTTTTAATTATAAGAATTTCTAATTAAAAGAAGATGAATGAATGATTATTTATAGTCTATTTTAGTCTATCTATAATAAGCAAATAAAAAAGGTCTCTGCACTTCATCTTAAATATTGTAGAAGTTCATTCATTCATTCATCTTCTTACACTCTTATTCCCGAATCCGGGGTCACGGGGGTCTGCTGTGCCTATCCCAGCTCACATAGGGCGAAAGGCAGAGGTAAACCCTGGACGGGTGTCGCCATCTCAGGGCAACACATAGACAAACAACCATTCACACACACATTCACTCCTATGGACAATTTACAATCACCAATCCACCTCATCTGCATGTCTTTGGACTGTGGGAGGAAACGGGAGCTCCCGGAGGAAACCCACGCAAGCGCGGGGAGAACATGCAAACTCCGCACAGAAAGATCGCAGGACCTTCTTGTTGTGAGGCGACTATGCTATCCACTACGCCACCGCGCCGCCCTATTGTAGAAGTTAATTTATTAGATTTGTTCTAAAGTTTTAAGCACCTAACTTTCTTTGGCAATTTACTTCACGTGACTATATTTAATTGGCATCACGCTTCAGTTTTCATAATCAGAATTCTGCTAAAGCTAAAATTTCTGAATGACAAATAGATTATTACAGTGTATCTGACTGAAACAATCATAACTCAATGTAAGTGTCTTATAGATCGAGCTGCCCTCGACCCAGCCACCCCTCCCTCCACCTTAACTGCCGAAAAACCACTTTGGATTGAATCAACAGTATTGGCAGCTTTCACATTACATCATCTGAAATGCATTGTTGTTGAAGCAGAGCCACGTCCTCCTTGTCTACAGCCCAATCAATCTAGATAAGATTCACATTGGCCTTCTAACCAAAAATCGCTTGGAGAGATTTTTGGGCCAACAGTGTCACCAACCTGATTTCCAGCACTGCCCTCTGATCTGAAGTGTCACAGGCCAGGGGGACACAGAGCGGTCACTACCAATCAATAGCCCAGCGCTGGGGTCACTTCACCTTGTATAAAAGAGACCCATTATATATTTATTTGTAAAACAGCTCAGGTTATACTGCTGCCACCACAGATGAACCGTCCAGACTAATCAGATGTCAATCTCAAGAAAAAAATGTTAGCAAAGATAAGACGAGATGTTCAATGAGCTGTTGTGGAAAACAAAAGCTTTAAATCGTGCAATGCAACAAAAGATGGGCTTTTTTATGCAGAACGCTGTGCTATTGGAAATCTCAACGAAGGTTTAACTGGGGTTGAAAACCGATCTTTAACATGTTACAGTAAAAATGATGTTACACGATTCTTTATTAAATATTATATTTGTTTTATAAAACAAATTACTAGATTAAACAGACAATTATCAAAGGTTTAATAAAAAACTTTGACAGCAAAAAAAAAAGAGATTTATTTTATACTGTCCTAACCTTTAGGAAGTGTGTATGTTTGTTTATGTGTGGCCCTGGGATGGACTAGCGAGCTGTGCAGGGTGTACCCCTTGCTCCATGTGCACTGGGTTAGGCACCAGAAAAGTCCACATAACCCCGAATTATGGAATTAGCGTGTATGAAGTTGAATGAATGAATCTTTACGAAACAATAGAAAAATACAGAAATGAATGCTATAAAAAGTATTAAAAAAGTAAATTTAAAAATCTCCTAAATTAAAGAACATGAAATAAATAACTATATATGTATCATAGTTTCAAATATTTTCTTCTAATAAATGTATTTACATTGAGAATAAAATACATAAAATAAGTTTTTCTGTAAAAAAAATATTAAACTAGCATTTTATTTTAAGCTCCTATTAAGTATCAAATAAAATGTTATTTATTATATTATATTAAGATTGCTTATGTAGAATTTTTAACAGAGTATAACAAGGCTGATTTGCATTGACAATCATTAAGGCAACTACTGTGTGTTTGGGTGTGTGTGTGCTTGTGTGTGTGTGTGTGTGTGTGTGTGTGTGTTCATGTGATTATCATCCTATTTGCTTGATCAGCTCTATGATTGTACACTGCTTACATCACCTTAATTATATCCTTACTAACAGCTTTACACATGCTTAACACGGCAGAATATTAGCATGTCATAAAGACATATGTCTACTATCAGAAGGGGGTAGTACCCCGAATTCGCAACCTCACCCCGGACCCCCATGTCAGGCCGGTGTTTTGGTAAATGGAGAGTTAAATAGATATATCCAAGCGTAAAATGTAAAAATGTCCCTAGTGGGTGCCTGAGGGCTGTTGTTTGAAATCAACTACATATCAATTCAGTGGCGTAGCACGAATCCTATGATAAATTCTATTCCTTAGACACCTATAAATTACTCCCTCCCTCCCCCTCTCTCCCACACACACACACACACACACACACACACAGTTCCTTTACTGTTTTTCTCCCATCTTTGATTGTGCCATCCACATACTATACCTTTGACGTTGTCCCCTGAGGGATGAGTCTCAGTTATGTTCAAAGGAATATTTTCAACTTGATTGACAATATTAGCACAATCAGTATAGACAGAGTATATATATGTTTGTGTGTGTGTGTGTAAGGTTAATGCTCCTCACAGCCCTCCCCCTCTCGCCCACCATGGCTTGATCCTCTGCGTGTAATCCAGCCGTTCATTATCCTGCTGTTTTCTGTAAGTACAAGCTCAGATTGAATTACTATCGGCTCTATTGTCTATTTGGAATTCTCCTTCCATGTGGCTCTGCTAATAAATGGCCAATTTACGGCAGCTTTGTAAAGGCTTCTTCTGTGCATCAGTCACTTAATTACTCCCACACTGCTGCCCAGGCTTTTATTACGCCACTAATACAAAACGGTCCAGGCCCACTGAGCCAGGCAAAACAACTCTGACGAGGATGGGGGTTTGTGGGTAATCCTAAAGCAGGTAGTGAATCAATACTGGTGCAAACACAGTAAACAGTGCTTTACAACTAACTTTGACTTTAAGTTAACATCACTAGATTCTGTTAGGTCCAGAGGGGGTCAATCCAGTGCAAGTCATTTGTTTTAGGTTGTTATGGTGATTGTGGTTATTTTTATATACAGTTTGTTATCTCTGTCTAATAAAAAAAAAATTTGATTATTCATTCATTCATTCATTCATCTTCTTACCCGCTTATTCTCGAATCCTGGGTCACGGGGGTCTGCTGCGCCTTTCCCAGCACACATAGAGCATAAATTAGATTAGTATATTCTAATCTATAGAAATTACCATTTAAATGGAATGCTTTATTATTTTTTACTATTCAAATAATTTAATAATAAATTAATTAATCATTTAATATTGAATCACTTAATAAACCATTTGAATTACTTGTTAGTAGATTATTAAAAGTGAGGAATATTAAAAACTTTACGCCATATTTATTCTTTTTTTGGCCATCTATTTACCCATCCACCTTCTAATCCGCTTATTCCATAATTCAGGGTCACAGGGTCTGCTGGAGCCCATCATAGTGCACATATGGCGAAAAGCAGGCGTATACCCTGGACAGGTCGAGAGTCCATCACAGGTCCGCACATGGAAAATCAACCACATACACCCACTCACTCAAAAAAACCTAATAGACATGCAATAGAAAAAAAAAAACCATGCAAGCACAGGGAGAACATGGCAACTCTGCACAAAGTGATCCCATGCCCGGATATCAAACACGGGACCTGCTAACTGCCCCACCGCCCCCGTTTTATTTTGTGATAAATTAAAATCTTAAATAGACCAGTCCCATGTTGTAGTGATTTAAGCTGCTGACACCCACACCGGTGTGATTCCGGCTTGGGTCCTTTCTGGTCAATTACTCTCTATATGTCCACTATTTTACCTCTGTCCTATAAATAAAGGCAAAATACGCCAAATATATGTCACGTTGGTCTAAGATTGAATTAAAGGCCACTAATTAAATCTGACACTAAAAGGTACTGACAAAATAATAAACCAATTACAATCAGTAACTTTACAGCAATACCTAAAATATGCAAATATACAAATCAGTGATTCGCCAGTCCAACTGTAGCACCTTACACATCCCTCTTCCTTCCCCTGATGAGAGAGTAGAAAGAGAACTCTTTACTGCACTTCACAGTCTCCAGTCTTATAGTAGTCAGACTTTCTGCATTATGGGACTCAGCAGGGGAGAACAGAAATAGGCAAAGAGAGAAAGAGAAAGAGAATGGGGGGGGAGAGAGAGATATTGCACCGCCTCAGGCCAAACCCCGTTCAACTGCCTCAGATGTGCCCCATGCGTCCAGCGGCCTCTATCTGAATGAAGACAGAGACAGAGCCGCTTCGTTCCCTCTGCACACCAGCAACCAGGGGATTTGGAAATCTGGCAGGTTAACTGCAAAATCTCCATATGATCCAAATGTGATTCAAAACCCCATCCAAACAGCACTGCTGAGCTCACCAATAATTTCCACTGGGGTTTAAATGCCCTCTAAATAGGAATGATATTGATATTATATTGTTATTGTACTGTATGTAGGAGAGTGCGTAACACCATTTTACAAGAAAGAAGATAATTATTCCACTTGTCACTTCCACTGTCCCAGTGGCTACCCCACAACACTAAAAATATATTTGATATACAGTAATTCAATGTTGCATTTATTCTGGTGTTCAGATTTAATACATGAAAAATCTTCTGTGGAGTTTATGTTCTCCCTGCGCTTGTGCGGGTTTTCTTGTGGTACTCCTGTTTTCTTCCACAGTCCAAAAACATTAGGTTGATTGGTGATTCTAAATTGCCCATAGGAGTGAGTGTGTGTGCTTGTTCGTCTATGTGTGGCCCTGAGATGGACTGGCAGAGTGTAGCCCTGCCTCTGGGATAAGCTCCAGCAGACCCCCGAAGACCCCCGTGACCCCGAATTAAGCAGGATAAATGAATTAATGAATAAATTAAAATGCATTACCTTATTTTAAAATTAATAAATGTATATTTTAGAATTTCCTCTTAAAGAACAATTGAAAAGTCCATTACTGTTAAATACTACTGTGTTATTAAAGGATTTTTTTTTAACTCAAACATTTTTATATAAATTTGAAACTTTCAATTAACATTTACATCGACAGCAGTTGGTGACGCCCTTATCCAGAACACCTAACATTTATCTTTTTTATACAATTGGGGGTTAAGGGAATGCTGGGAATCAAACCCTGATCTTCCAATTAGCAGTCCAATATCATAACAATGGTTAGCACGGTCGCCTCACAACAAGAAGGTCCCTGGTTCGATTCACGGACCGGAGATCTTTCTGTGCAGGGTTTCTGGTACTCCGGTTTCCTCCTACAGATTAGGTGGATTGGTGATTCTAAATTGTCCATAGGAGTGAATGTGTGTGTGAATGGTTGTTTGTCCGTTTGTTGCCCTGGAATGGGCTGGCGACCTGTCCAGGGTATACCCCGGCCTCTTGCCCAATGTGTGAGACCCTATAGTAAGAGTAAAAGTTGCTGAAATTAAACAAAGTACTATATTCTACCCCTAAAAATACTTAATGTCAATTAGATGGTGCAACTAGTTGTGCTGGCTGTAGATTAGTGTTGACAGCATTTGTAACAGACGACTGATGAAAATGAGGTGAACGGTGTTCATCATCTACAGATTTTAAATTGACGAAGGCAGATTGAGTTACATTCATTTAGCATCAACATCAAATAGTGACAGAAATTTATAGCCAAATCATCCCAAGAAGAGATACAGATAAACTCAGGTCATGCGGCTGAGGTGTCCACAAACTTTTAATGAATTAATAGAACCCATTTTACAAGTGATAAATCTTTTCTATAAGAGTAGTGTAAGTTTTTCATGAAGCATATTTACTGATGCTTTAAAGCTAAACTCTGATGTGAATTAAATTTTATATTGCTTGATAAAATATCCGTAACCAGCATTGGCACAGTTTTGCCCGTCCCTCATTTGAAGTGTCAGATTAAAAACAAGAGCTTGTCCTTGTTCCACATGTTTTAATAGCGTAATAAGAGGTAAATTGTTGCTTGGCAGGACTCGTCATCTATAAAGCCCTCGTTCCAGGGAGACGTGTCTGATGTACGTGTGCCTCACGGATTCCTACAAAGCAGAGTGCCGGCCTTTACACCCGGCCTCAGATTCCAGCAAATTGTCTAAACCAAGCTGCCAATTAACCCTGGGTCCCTCGCTGGTAGACGGGAGGAGGTGGGGGGGGGACTCACTGTTAGGTTAATTGCTTCATGTTACAGCGTTGTGACAATGTGAGCAGAGCACAAGCTAACCAGGGGAATCTCGCCAGAACACACACACACACACACACACACACACACACACACACAGGTGGATCCTATCAGCTGTACTCTGGTCTTTAATGTACATCCAAGTCCTGGATTTACAGCACTGATATTCAGATAGAAGATAAATTGTTTTGCAGTTAGTAGCCTAATAGGAAAATACTTAAACATGTCAACATGACAAGCAAATCATTATTTCTAGAAAAAAAAGAGGGAAAGAGAGGAAGAGCGAGAGAGAGAGAGAGAGAGAGAGAGAGAGAGAGAGAGAGAGAGAGAGAGAGAGAGCAAGAGAGATTTTACAGACATTAAAATTAGCTGCTAATTTGTATGTGTATTTCCAATATATACAGTCCTATAAAGGCCCTGTGATGGACTGGCAATCTGTGAATGATGTACCTGCCTTCAGAGAGCTGAGACTCCAGCTGCATCTTTGACTCCTGCTTTGCTTTTTTTAAGAGTCAGACTTAATAGCTAATTCATGGCTTGAGCAAGTGATATTTAGAGTAAGATTACACTCCAGCTACACCTTAAAATGCCCCATTCCTATCTCTGTCCCTTTATCACCCTTGTTCTCACATGGCAAGCTAAAACCTGATGCTTTAGAGCTTGAAACCAGACCCAACTCTGTCAGACATGTCATAGATGAATGACAGGTGGTAGTGCAATGGTCAAGGTGTTGAACTGCTGATCTGATGAATGTAAGAATAAATCCCAGGGCCAACACGTAGCCACTGCTGGCATTTTAAAAAGACCTCAGTTGTATAAATGTGTGACCTTCTGGATTAGGGTGTCTGATGAATGCTGTCGACAAGTTCCAATGAAGCAACCTGGTCAATCAGGACTTAGTGGTTCAGATGATTCAGACGGATGCAGGAGATTGAATGCCACCAGACAGCACAAGTAGTTCAGGTATCAGAGCACTCAGTGACACAAAACCCAGCTGTACTGGTGTTTGGTTGACAGATCTTGAAGGACAACACATGAAAAAGTGACACTCCAGCATGGGAGACACAGTAAGTGATGACAGAGCTAGCCAGTGTTTACAGTCGCCTTCGCAAATCGAGTGTCTGTGTGTAATGCGAACACAGAACTGACCTGATGTCTGGCCGATGAATAAGTAACAATCAGCTCTCTCAGGTTGCCATGGTGGCTGATGGTGAGATAATAAAAAAGCCCCAACAAAGCTACACTAATAAGTTTACAAACACAATTCACAGGAAGTAGCTACACACAAATGGCGCTTTTGCTGATCAAATCAATATAGACTATCAGATCATAAGAATCCTTTTGTTGGCCATGGAAACAGATACACGTTTAAATTGAATAGGGATATGAATAATTAAATATGTGACAAAGATATTTACATGAAGGTTGGTCATGTGACATGTCTAAGACAAGACTAACTAAAGGTCAGTAAGAGAAGCTAAATTTCCATTCAGGCAAAAAGTGCTTAAAGGGGTGATGAATGGACACATCGACATTTCTTTTATGGTTTGACATATAACAGGTCATCACGCTATAAAAACACTCTAGAAATGTCAAAACATTGTCAGAAGTTATATTTTAGACAGTCATCCGAAACACCATGTTTTGGAAAGTTGTACTTTATGAGGTTATAATGTGCCGGCACAGTGGCACAGTGTTTAGCACGGTTGCCTCACAACAAAAGGTCCCTGGGTTCGATTCCCGGGCCAGGGATCAATCTGTGTGGAGTTTGCATGTTCTCCAAGCATTTGCGTGGGTTTCCTCGGAGTACTCTGGTTTCCTCCCACCGTCCAAAAACTTGCAGATTAGGTCGATTGGTGATTCTAAATTCCATAGGAGTGAATGTGTGTGTGTGTGTGTGTGTGTGTGTGTTTGTGTGTGAATGGTTGTTTGTCCCTTCAATCTGTCCAGAGTGTACCCGGTGTACCCCTTTGTTCACTGGAATAGGCTCTAGCAAACCCTGTGACCTTAAATTAGGGAATATGGGGGTAAGAGAATGAATGAATGAATGAATGAATGAATGAATGAATGAATGAATGAATGTGGCTACGCACCATGTAAGTTTTAAGTATACGTAGCAACACTTTGATTAGTTGGTTCATGGATGTTTGATTAGGATTTTTTCCACCTTGCTATTAAAGCAGGGAAGTTGTGGCACAGCGGTGAAGGATTTGGACTACTAATCGGAAGACTGGCATCACTAAGTTGCCACTGTTGGGTCCCTGAGTAAGGCCCTAACTCCCAATTGTTCAAAACAGATAATTGTCCGTTGCTGGGTATAAGGATGACTGCCAAAAATGTTTTCCTCAGATTCCGATGTTTTCTCAGATCAGCATGACATGCCATGTAAAGTGCACAGATGGTTAATTGTTTTATATCAACACTGCTTTGGGAGAAGGGAGTTCACATGACTTGGATATCTACCATCATTCCCGGAGTATGTGACCCAGACTCTGGTAGAAGTGGGTGGGCCAGTATGTCACATTCACTCAAATGTGGTCCGTATGTGTGTGTGTGTGTGTGTGTGTGTGTGTGTGTGTGTGTGTGTGTGTGTGTGTGTGTGTGTGTGTGTGTGTG
>JAOTRA010000006.1:291438-307047 GCA_026260255.1 Pseudolaguvia tuberculata | reverse complement strand
TAAATTGTCCATAGGAGTGAATGTGTGTGTGAATGGTTGTTTGTCTATGTGTTGCCCTGAAATGGACTGGCGACCCGCCCAGGGTGTACCCTCTGCCTCTCACACTATTTGTTCTGGGATAGGCGCGGCAGACCCCCAGATGAATGAATGAATACTAAGAAGAGACGAGGCCTTCAGTGCTCAGCCTCAACGTGGATTTCGCAATCATTATGCTGTGCTGGCGCTATTAAAATGTTTCAACACGTTTACTATATGAATTACATTTAATTAGTTCAGCTGGTGTATATATTATGCACAGTGTTTATTTTTTTATTATCAACAACTATAATGATAGTGTGTAAAGTATTCTTCTGCAAACTGAGGCAGTTCTCCTGCCTCATGGCAGGGGGCAATATTGATCCCGGGGATTCACAGGGAGACTTAAAACTGAAGATAGATAAGGGCTTTATCAATGCATTTATTCAAAAGGAGCATAAAACAAGTAAGTTATTTTTTCTATGCTACAGTTTGTATATGTAAAGAATGTTATGACATTTGAAACAAAACACGTTAATGTTGGCAAACAAATGTAGAATAAGCTCCTCTGTAGGTTTTATATATTTGTAAATATGACTATGATGATGTCAATGCCTCACTTGTACTCTTTAGCCAATCAGATGCAAGCTCACAGTTTAACAATTCATAACTATCCATTGTCATTATTGTGTGGACCACAGGTGTATAAAATCAAGCATCTAGGCATGCAAACTGTTTTTACATTGTTTTTAAAAAAAAAAAAAAAAGAGTCTCTCAGTGAATTCCAACATGGATCTGGGATAGGATGCCACCTGTGCAACAAATCTAGGGATGAAATTTCCTTACTTCTAAATATTCCATGTTGGAAGTGTTTGGGAAGAACAGTAACAAAGTGGTAGGCGACAAAAATCTGACAGAGCGGAGTCAAATAGTGCAAAGATGTCACCAACTTTCAATCAACTTTCACTGCAGACCTCCAAACTTTATGTGGCCTTCAGATTAACTGAAGAAATGGAGTTTCCACATCCAAGCCCTACATCACCAAGTGCAATGAAAAGTTGCTCTTAAGTTCTTTAGCTGCTAAAGAACTAAAGAGCACTGGAGACATGTTCATAGAGTGACGAATCAAGCTTCTCAATCAAATGGAATTCTGATATTTTGGACAATTCCATGGGAAACGTTTGAAGCTGGCTCCGTCCTGTCCAACAGGACTGTGCACCAGTGCACAAAAGGTTCATAATGAAAAGGATGACACTCTGGTGTTGAGGAACTTCACAAGTCTGCATAGAGTCCACCTCTGGGATGAATTAGAGTAGAGACTGAGACAGGCCTTCTTGTCTAACAGTGTGTAACCTCAACAAAAGCGCTTCTGGAAAAATTCCCCACATGCGTGCGTGTGTGTGTGTGTGTATATATATATATATATATATGCATTACTGACACTAGGCCTAAAAGCCAATTACCACAAGTACAACAGACATGGACTCAAATGTTCCCCACTTGATTAAGAAAAAAATAAATACAAAAATAAGTCTAAATCAAATGTAAAATAATAATAAAGAGCCAAACAAGCCCACTCATGAGAATTAAAACTTTATTAGTGTATTTATGAAGTCTGCATATGCAACACGCTTGAAAAGCTTATCTTTTGATAACGTTCACATCCTACTGATACATCTCTCTAATGGTAAAATAAGCTCACCAACTGTTAAATGCTTTGCCGAACAAAAAAAAAAAAAAAAGGAAAGAAAGAAAAAAAGGAAATATAAAATTATATATACACATACTGTATATGCATATATGTCTGGGCCACTTAACAGTTCTATTTGGTTTTCTTTCCACACCCAGTCAAAACTGGCAAGCAGAATGTTCCCAGTGTCTGAACGGTTTCAAACCGGCCATGACATCTTTGTCTTCTCTGCGCTCGCCGCAATTAAAATACAATCGCAAATGTAAATAAGATTAACGGAAAGGGGAGAGAGAGAGAGAGAGACGGAGGTGACTGGAGGGGAATGAACATCTCGCCACCGTCACAACAAGTAAAGGAAGGCAGACAGCTAGATCACAGTCATTAGTCAAGTTGTACAACAAAAACACACACTAGTTGCACAATTCATCATCAACGCTGATCGTTTAAGGAGTTTTTGATTTATTTTTTTGTTGTTGTTGTTCCTTCTTTTCTTCGATTGTGGGCGAGCTGAACACTGCCATGTTTCTGCAAAATGTAACAATAGGTAGATTTTTTTTTTTTTTTTGCCCTGTTGATAAAAACTGTAGGTTATGGAAAAAACATCCAGGGCAAAAAAAAAAAAAGCAAAAAAACAATTATATACACACTTTAAATAATTTTTGTGGGTCCTTTACCCTGAACAAACCAAATCAAACCTACCAAAAAAAATAGAGAAGGAGCTAAAAGTTTGGTGCAACAGCTTAAATCAAAGACATTATGAAAGATTTCGACAAACGACAGATTTCTTGCAACACGTTTTTACTCATGAAAAGCATGGTTCCGTTTAAAAAGAGGGAATGGTCTAAAAAAATACTCGATTCTAATAAAAAGGAAGAGAGCAGGAAAGATTTTAAATATATTTATATATAAAAATACACAAAAAATACAAAAAGTAGCTGAAAGAATGATCAAGGAAAAAAATTTAAATAAATCCGGGTGATTGTGACGAAGAAGATTATTAACACTTAAAGCTTAACCGGTTGGATATTATTTAAAAAAAAAAAAAAAGGCTGAATTGTATACGTATATTCCCCCCTCACTCCAAGTGATCTAGTAAGCGTTTATCTCAGGAAGGGCAATACAGAGACATGGGGGAAGAAAATATTGGTCCGGGTTGTTATTTTTTTTTTCTTCACCTGGTTTCCTTTTTTTTTTTTTATTTCTAAAACATTCCTAACTTCACATTAGATTTCAGAAGAAGCAAGCCGCAAGACAGCACCCTGAACATATAAGGCAACATTCTTTCATAGTGGTTGGACACAGCTAACAGGAACAAGAAATGAGTAAGGTGTCTTTTGGTGTTACTTTGAGAATGAGTTTTGAGAAGTTATTTTATGGGTGGTGCTGGGGGAGGGGGGAAAAAAAAGGAAAAAACCCCAAAAAAACCCCCCCAAAAAAAACAGTAATACATATCGTTTTGTCGATTAGTCTCGGCAAAGAAATCCAGCTTAAATTAAGCAAGATGCCGTTTGGCCAACAGAAGGCAGGTGCCTCGTTTAAGTGAAGGACGAAATCAGAAACGTTTTATTTATGTGATCGTTTCAAAGGGGAAGGAATGCTTTACTGAAACATCTGTGCCAACTTATTAACTGTCTTATGTTACTTCCCCATCAAACATACAGACCCCTTCCCCCTTCCCAGCATTTATAAGAAAGAGAAAAAAAATATACATTTTAAATTCTACCACTAATACATTTAATATTGAAAATTGATGAGAAGGAGAGAGCGAATTAAAGGTGCATGAAGCTGATGTGACAGCAAGTGCCATGTTTAGTTCCGAAAAGTGAGAACATCAGAGGGGGGAGAGAGAGAGAGAGAGAGAGAGAGAGAGAGAGAGAATACTATAAGAGAAAGATTTGGGGATTAGAGCACATCTGTTGTTCTACTTGTCATTTCTTGTGATTGTGGACTTTGCAGATTTTAGGGGAAGGGGCACGGGTTTAATAGTCATAGTAATTAGGACATGCTGGAACAGCGGGCGGTAGGAGAACCCATCTGGGTCAGCACTTTATCCAGCCACTGCAGTGGTCCATTCAAGTGCAGCTCGATCCAGCATGGAGTGCTTGTCACAGTCTGCCGTCTGAGAGAGAGAGAGAGAGACGCACGCACACTTTTTTTCAAAATTGGCAAGCAAGTGTAACAATACTATTCCTTTGTACTCCCCCCCTCGCAGACACACACAATCTTAGGTTATATTTAGCACTGGCCTTTCCTCATAACCACAAGGGAGGTCGTACATGCTCTTTTCTTTAAACATTTTAAAAAGGAACATGGAATTTTAATTGAGGTGTTTTGCCTTCTAAATTTGCAATCAAGTTCAGCTATGTATCGCTCAAACGCCAGCTAACAGAGAACTCATGGTACCTGTACTCAGCCCCCCAGCCTTTAACAAAGCTCATGCGGATGGTGCACATTCTGGTGAGCTGATAGACGGCTTCAAAACCCTGATTGACAGATTGAGCCAAGAGTGCAGCAAACTCCTGGTTGTTAAAGATCTTCAGATTACAGCCTAAGAAAAGTAAAACATGTCATTCAAAAAATATATATGTGTGTATAAATTAACAACCACACCTAATTTAAAAAGTGAAGACTCACCGGGGGGAATTTTGCAGACGGTTGCAGGGTGCCAGCCATACCTTTGGTTACAGTTGGGGCTTTGAACAAAGATGGCGCTGTCGCTTAAACACTCAGCGAACACCTCTCCACCGATATAATACAGCCTAACACCACGGCCTGATCACAACATCAAAACATCAACCGTGTATACTTTAAAGTTTAACATGATTTCTAATGTGTTAGAATTATATTTACACACAATTTTAAAACATTAATTTGTATCAAGAATATGTTCATATTGGGGAGTTAATAGCACAACAGATGCATATAGATCAATATCTGCATGAAATTGTTCTGTGCAGGAAAAGCATGAAAAAGCACCTTGAAAGTGTTTGAGAAGTATAAAAACCCTAGAAATATTAGTAAAACAAAACAAATAAATAAACTGTAGCGATACCAACCTGGAGTTTTAATTTAGTGATTTATTACTTCTTGAGATCTGGAAATCTGTTTGACTTCAATGTATAATATTTTGTCATAAACAAAAGAGAAATGTCTGAACTTTTTAGCAAAGTAAAAAAAAACATTTATCTAAAAAAAAACTATTTCCGTGATGGTTTTCTTTTTATGCTTGCACGCTTTAAAAGACAAATAACATATTGAGCCGAAACAAATAGGGAAAACGCTAGACTCAGTTTTACTTCATTTTTTTCCTCTCACAGTGCTTGTTTACTTGCACTCTGGAGGAGTGTCCTTGAAATTACGGAACAAGGAAATTTCATAGATCTTCACCTTCCTCAAATATGTAAATTTTATATTTATTTTGCAAATAAATTTTGTAAGAGAAAAATTCACACCAAAAAGGAGTTAGTTTAACGTGAGAAGTAAAGAAGAGGATTGTTTGGTTCTTGTCATATGACCCATGGTACACTTGCAGTATAGGGCTAGTTGAAAACATCTAAATGATTTGAGCATGCTTTTTGTGCATCTACATTTGACAAACAATGTGATATATGAACTACCCCCCACCCACCCCCCCACCCCTAAGTGGTAAACTCCATTACTTGACATATTTGTGCTACAATACTTTCAACCTCAGTACTAATATAAATAGTGTGGGTACCTATGTGTCTCCGAGTCATCTCTACGGTGGCGTTGCGGTTAACGTTGGACAACAGGCCCAGGCAGAAACGTTCTGAATTGGAAGGATCTGTGAATCCATCTACAGTGAGGGAAGGTTGTGAGGCATGAAAAGTCTCCCCGACCCGCTGGTTCAACTCATAGTAGGCTATGGAGCACCAGAACGCAGGTTCGGAGTAAGTCACCGGTTGCAGATCTACAAGACAAACACATTTAAGGAAAATTTGAAATGGACGGCTGAATGAAAACATGATGCAAACTAACATTATCCAGACCAACACTGTATAATTTTTAAAAGAAGCACAGTGATATAACAATGTAAAAAAATCTGCCATTACCCATGCCATGGTTGACGGGCGAGAGTGTGCTTGGCGACAGTTCTGCGGGGGAACCTAGGTTGAAAAAGGAACAGCGTCAACATTCTGTAACATCTTGCACTTCAGTGACATCCCTGTGTGGACTGAACCCTTATGAAAATGAGATTTAATTTAAATAAGAGCATTAACATCGTTGTAATATACATTCATTCTTACCCGCTTATTCCCTAATTCGGGGTCACGGGTGTTGTAATATTTGTCTTTCCAAATGATATCTGTTCAATGTATAATTGAATTAATGAAACAAACCTTTCTGAGAGGGTAAATTAGTAAAAAAAAAAAAAAGCCCAATAACAGAATTGCAAATGTAAAATATTAGTTATTATTAGCTCCATGTCAAACATGCATGTTACAGTAAGACACTAATTTCCAATCATGCAGCAGCTGTGCAGCTTAAGCAGATTAAGAACTCCTGCTAATTATTGCAGGAAAATGGGTGGGGACTAAAGTATCCAATTGTCAGGAACTAATAATCATCTGGGATTTTCTCACACACCAGGTTTATAAATTTGACAGGCAGAGAGAGAGAGAGAGAGAGAGAGACACACACCTCAGTCTCCATCTGCATGCATGTGTGCACACAGACAGACAGAGACATGCGCAGATAGACACGCATGTAAAAAGAGACATGCACGCAGAGAGATAGATACAAAGAGACATCCATTCCCATGTAGTATTGGCCACTGTGGGAATGTACCTGTGTCCATACTTTGATTCATATGTTGGTCACTGGTCTCTCCATCTTCACTGATGTACCCTGGTGGAGGAGTTTCTGGGAGAATGCACAAGAAACAATCAAGACCGAGATATGAAATGTGTATAATTTAAACAGGTCTGACACTACAGTGTTCAACACATCTGTATATAATAAAATTATACTGTCCTCACCTGGTATGTAGTTGTTGGGGGGTTCGATCCCACCAGGAAAATTGGTGTTTTCAGGTATGGAATGGGTGTAGTCATCCAAAGGAGGCAGTTCAGTAAGAATCTCCGTGTGTCTTGGCACTAGGACAGGTGGTAGGACTAGAATTGTTTTGAGAGGGGGGAGAAAAAAGGACCATTACATCCAATAAAGTAAGAGTGCATGTTTTTGGATTTAATAATTAACAAGAAATAAGTAAAGAATCCTAGACTAGATTAAAACACTATCATCAATATTAGATTTCCAACCTGGTCTCACAAACAAGATGTTGGTACGTTTAACAATGCACAACTGCACCAATAAAAGCATGCTGTTTTGCACCTGGTGTCTCCACCCGCTGGTAGTGGTACGGGTTGACGCACACCTCATCCTTCTTCAGGTTGAAGGCAAACTCGCACGTGTCTATGGCGCGAAGCTCGTGGTGGCTGTGAAGGTCGGGCCATCGCCATAGTCGGCAGTAAATGACGTGAGGTAGCCCCTTACGGTGAGACACCTGCAGGCGTCCGTCCAGAGATCTAACCCAGGCACAAACACAGGATAGGACAGACAGAGAGGAGAGAAAGAGCAGAGGAAGACAGGGAACGTGCCAAATGATCAGAAGAAAGGGGGGCCCGGATGGAGAAAGGGAAGAGAGCCGGTTTAGACTTCAGTTTGATGTGCCATAAAGCACCAAAAGTAGATAAGATACCATTTTAATTCTATAACTAATATACAGTTACAGCTTCTCTGTTAAAGGATGCGATTGGTGTATGAATGAGAAAATATATTCAGTGCACCTTAAAAATAACAATAGCTTAGCAGTGTACAATAAATCTACTTAGACAAGATTAAATCAATCATCGAGAAACGCCTGAGAAGTTAAAGTGAAATACACAGCCCCTGAAGAAGAGGAGGAAGCCTTCTGCGCCCCCTCTCTCCGAGCCGATGGGGAAACGGAGCGTGGCCCGGGCGAGTGCAGCTCAGTGACAGGAGAGGATAATCACCTGGTTTGGTCAGGGTAGCTGTATAGGCCTGAGGTATCCCACTGTTCTATCGTATTTGGAGTACTCAGTCCCCAAATTTCAGAGCAATTGCTGTGCACAAAAGTAAAACAAAAAGAAAAAGGAAAAAAGAACACAAACACAAACAAAAAAATGATAAACATGGGGCATGAGTCATTCAAAAATACCAAGATGACATAGCATGGGATAGATTTATGGGTGCCAATTCTTTTATTGACGATGTCCTGCACTATGCAGTTCACCTCCAATAAAAGAAGTCAGGCAAAAGGTGAAACTACATACAAGAGTGGAATGGAGAAACATAACAGGACAGAAATGTATTCTTATTACAGCGTTTAGTCACTGTGTGAGGAACAAAACATTTGAGCACATTCATTTCAATGTAAATATGTTTATCTCATAATCTTTTCTCTATAAATACTTATCTTAATTGTCAGATAATGTGTCAACAATGTATGATGTATTTTATAGGCTACACATCGGTGTGTTTACTCTTTTCACTCATCTGTTAAGTAGGGCTGCAAGATGTTTTTGAAGGAAAAAAAAGGTGGTTGTTTGCTTGGTTTTAAAGACTGTAAACTCACAAGAGTTACATGTTTTAAATAGAACTTCATTCTGCATCTCTTGAAACCACATGACCGTTTCGTCCAAGGTGTTCATTTTGGCACTAAAGGTTCTGCAGCTGAGGGTTCCTAGGGCACATCAAGTTTAGCTCAATATGAAATGAAAGCTTAGCATTAAAGCATGAGCACACTAAACCAATTGTCAGTGTGGCAGATATTTTAACAACCACATCGATAAACATTTACCATCCATTATTATTTGAAGTATTAAGCAGTTATTAATTTATTGCTAAACATTTGGAATGTTTCGAAATTTCAATATATTGTGCAGCCCTACTTCGACGCGATTAATGTAATGTTATACAGAAAATTTGTATACTGTACAGAGTTTTTTTTTTGAGGTAATGCAATGTTTTGCAATATGTATCTATTGTATTTCGATATACCCTACAATGTGCATCATATGCCCTTTACACAGCCATAAACGGCATGCTTAAGAAAAGCAACCAACTCTAATATGGATTGATTTCAAATAACAGTCTCAAAGTGTTTTATTCCTCGCACGTCCCGGCAACCTGCTAACAATTAGCATTTTCAATTTTTTCATAAAACAAGACTTTCTGCAATGTTATAAACAGTAGTTCCAGCTCCACCTTTTTTAACGAGACAAACTGCAGGTTGTCATTTTACAGAATAACTGAAATTACTTTCCTGCATGTAATCATTCCTCAAAAAGAGATTCGAATGAATGTTAGATAAGTTGGCTAAATACAAGAATGAGTACTTTTTTAGATTATTAAAAATACAATCCTTAATATCAACATTTAATAAAATAATCCTTTAAATCCAGTACAATGGTCAGAAGGTGGTAACTAATCAATCAATCAATAATCCCGAATTGACTAGTGTGGCAATATAAAGTTAAAGGCAGGTTGAGGAAACGCTAATAAGGCAGCTTTTATGAGAAGTTTGATTAGATTAACATTTAAACATGCGGCGCAGGACAAAAATGGAGTTGAAAAACAATATGACCCATTTCTATTAATTTCAATCTAATAAACAGAACATACACAATAAAACATCAGAGACAGGGAATCTTTTGTTCATTTATCTTCCATCCCACTTATTCCCTAATTCAGGGTCATGGCAGTCTGCTGGAACCTATCCCAACTCACTTAGGGTCACGTGGACAGGTGGCCAAGTCCGTACACATACATGGTCTCTCTCTCTCGACTCGCCCATCTATCTAAATGGGCTATGGGAGGAAAGCAAAGTATCCAGAGCAAACCCACACAAGCGTAGGAAGAACATGCAAACTCCAGACAGAACGATCCCTTTTCTGGAAATCGAACAAGGAACCTTCCTGTTGTGAGGCGACCATGCCGCCGACAGGGAATCTAATTAATGAAATTTAAGAAGATCAGGTCATGTTTAACCGATTCAATTTTTTACCCTTGGAAAGAAAAGAAGAAAAAAATTCTCTTTAAATCTTAATAAAAACTTAACAGCCTTATCTTTAGACATTCCTAATATATGAAGCTTTGCATTATTATTGTAGGAAGAAGTGCAATAAATAAATAACCACCAAGCATATTACATACCATTGCTGAAATTTGTAGCTTAAATTCTATACATGAAATGTAAATTTTTATATAATAAGCATCCATTTCCTTATTGAATTTTTTTTTGTTTCACAGAATTGAATTACACATGTTTACAGCTGAAATACAGTAACATTAGTACCTACTTGCAAATCTGAAATCATTAAAAACTCATTCCATCTTCTTACCCGCTTATTCCCGAATCCGGGGACACAGGGGTCTGCTGTGCCTATCCCAGCACACATAGGGTGAGAGGCTGGGGGTACACCCTGGACGGGTCGCCAGTCCATCTCAGGGTAACACAGACAACCAACCATTCACACACACATTCAATCCTATGGACAATTTACACGCGGGGAGAACATGCAAACGGGATCCGGGATCATTAAACTCACTATGACCAAAAGCAGAATTTGAGTTGACACAGCAGCAAATCAACTCAAACGCCAAAATTGTATATTAAGCACAATCAATAAGAAAAAAAATTTGGCCTGTTAAGATCGGAGCATGTTAGTGTTACTGACTAAGTTTGCATGGCAATGAAATAAATGCAGGCAAATAGCCAACCCAAAAATAAAGGCAAGAATGGAAGTGAAAATAACCCCCTAAGTGCCTTGTGCTGAATTAGAGAAAAAAAGCAAAATAAATCTTAGAATACTCTCCAGTCACTGCTCCATTCACTGTTCTGCATCTATGAGCTTCCAATGATGTATAGGAATTATAAAGAAACTGCTAAAATCAAAACCCTGACGATACAAAAGCACAAATCGTAAATGACAAAAACTTGAACATGTCATTATTAGGTTTTCAGTTTAACCTATACTTACTCAAATTTCTTATCCTGCACACATTACTCAAAGCCTGTCCTACAAAGCCAAGACCTTTGGCAACATGCTCCACGGAAGACGCATCAGTTCCTATTCTCAATGCAAAAGTCTCGACTCAAAAGTTAGCTCCAACTCAACAGATTTATTGCTGTGTTGCTTATTTATTTTGGTAATCAGGGATTTCAGCCATAATGTTTTAATATACAAGTATATTATTGATCCCACAAATTGGAACATTCTATATATTTAAAAAAAAAAAAGTTAATTAATTTTTTTTTTTTTAAAAAACACCTACTACAAAATTAGGAGCAGTGTGACTGGTGTGGATCAAAATGAGGAAATTAAATAAATCGCAACCCTATCTGCAAAACAGGATGACTGCTTTCTAGCATTTAACCCACTTGAGTGTTTCGTATAATCAGCTAAATAAAAATTAGGAGAACAGGTTCCCAGGATAACCCTGGAGCACCCAATTTTTATTATTATCAGTGTTAACATACGAGAAGCTGTAACATCTCCTTTCTACCCCCAAGGTATTACAATCATTACAATGACAGAGTTTATCACCAGTCCTTTAGTATCCAGGTGACCAGCAACCTGGCACATGGCCTACAGAGTCTATCTGCTGGCATTCCTGAGACTAAAACCACTCCAAACCTCGACACGTTTATCAGAGCCATGATTAAAACAAGAATCTGCTTTGCTATCAATAGCTGCTTTACTGATAGCAAAACACATCTGTAAAATGCAGCTTACCATGACAATTTGCTAATATTTACACAGTTATAATGGCTGAATTTACAACTGATCCAGGACCTGATGGTCCGCTTAAGGTGAGAACAGCACATTTGAGCTGTAATCTTTGCTTATGACTGCTGAAATTGAGCAATGTTGCGGATAAGTCACCCGCTCAGGTTGCGTCCTTTGACTTCATGCCAAGCTGTAGTCTTTGTAATGCTGTAAAAGGTAGGGCCAGGCCTATTATTTCAGAAAAAGGTCTTTAATATATAGCTCTCTTGGTTAAAAACTAAAATCTTTAAATAAGGAACACTAGGATTTTAAGTTGCAATCCTATGATTAACTAAACATAAAATTCCTTTTTGCACAATGTATAACGTACAAAAATAAGAAAACATTAGGATTCTCTAGGAAACCCTCCTCTCAAATACACTTCTAACTCCCATAACGACAAAAACAATTAAGAAAAAAAAACAGCATCACTGCTTATATGTAAACTAAGCCAAACCTTGAATATCATAAGAAGTTTTCTTTTTAACCTTGCCATGTTAAATCTTTCACACTTCAATATTTAAAATGGTCTGTCTGACAGCTGCCGGACATCCCATGGTAAAAAAAAAAAAAAAAAATCAATGTCTGTATTCTGCTTTGAGTCACTATTGCTCATCCGCCTTAGAGGAATGATGCGATCGCCTGTCTGCTCAGAAGCTAATGTCGTCGGCGTTGTGTAAATACAGACCTGTCCGCCGTTCCTCCCCATTTCACCAGTAATTGATGGAGTTATGCGCCCATGTGGTCTGCTGCCTCAGCAGATTTATTAAAGGGGATGAAAACGGGGCCCTCAATAGCAGCAGGCAGAGGCAGCCAGACAGCCGAGTGATCGTGTTACAATCAATAGGCTTCAGAAATGCAACCCCATCACTCTGGCAAGGGTGCGTGCCGGAAGAAAAGTGCTCTCTTTGCATCCCTGCACTCACCAGAGGCATGTCTGCAGATACACTATCTGTGGTGCTTCTCAGTGGCCCTGCGCTGATAGTCGGGACTTCCAGAAAGTGGATGGAAGTAACATTAGGTTAGATAAACAATTTGTCTTCCTTGATATGGAACAAAAAAAAATCTATCACTTTTTAGGAATGTAGTAATTGTTTAAAATATCTAATACAACACATGGCAAGCAGCTGCTGTTAAAAGATGTAAAGATGAATTGTCCATGCTTTCAAACTAATAAACACAAGCCTAATTAACACATTAAACCTACAGGGAAGAGCAGTTGCTGCCAACCCACCTCCACACTTCCTATTTACAGCTGAATACATCTCCACAGCTCCTTAAATGCTTCTCGAGATGTGCAAATTTGAGAGGATTAATCATGCGTTATATAGAAGCAGTTTACAAAAAAGAAAAAAAAAATTCTCCATGTAATCAAACCAAAATTAGGTTTGAGTGCCACAAAATAGTGGTGTTCTAATAAGAATATTTAAGTTTATATTAATAGTTAAACATGGGTTTAAGTGTTTGTTCTCAGCATGCACTGAATGTACTAAAAGCAGGAGTTACAACAATTTCTATAATCAAAAAAATAATAATAATAAAAGTCTGCCTCATAAGGAAGTCAAGAGGCACAGAGATGATGATGCGGCTGCTGCTTCCCGCCATTCCCACCAGTCCTCAAGGTTAAAGGACTGATTAGAACAAAAAATAAAAAAATAATAAAATAAAAACCCATGCACTGGCAGCAATTTTTCCCCCAACCATGTGAAATCTTCCTAAACAGTCTCAAGGGAAGCCGGAATGACTAAACTCAAAGTGTCGAGTTCAAAGCACCTCAAAGGTCTGATGCAGGTCTCCTGTGCTGTTTAAAATGATTACCAGAAATAACTACACAACAAGTGGACCAGCTTGAAGTAGACGAATGATGTAAGACTTTTTCCCCCAGTCATGCGATTTTATATTCAGTGTTTAGTGATTTATGTACATATTAACCTAGTATACTTTTTTGTATAACTTTAGATTGCGTTCATGAACGTCAATTACTGCACAACAAAAAAGCCTTCAGGAAAGAAAAGGAAAAAAAAAACCAGATGCAATGTTTTCATAAGACACAAGGTTTTAATTTGTTGAGTCTAAGAAGCTGGAAGCCACTGTTTTTTTTAACATTACTGATAGAAGTAATTGTTGCTCAAGCAAGAAGGTTAACGCTCGACTCCATGACTAGCCATCAAAGTGCAAATGAGATGGAATGAACGGTCGACAATTGTTTAAAAATATATATGCATTTTAAATTCAACAAAGACTCGAACTGAAGTTAACATGAGACGATGGCACAGACATAATGCAAATAAATCAAAAAGCAATGCGAATTTTGGGAAAAGTGCACCCTTTTTATGCGAACATTTGTGCAAAACATTTCAACAGAAGCAAACAGAAACTGCATGATATGCAGAGAAAGAAAGAGAGAGTAAGTAAAGCTTTGGCATGAGGAAATGTACGTGTCTTTTGAGCACTGGCGTACCTGGGGATGGTCACACACTTGGTGTTGCAGTTCTGTGTCGTGATAGCCTTCTCCAACTCATCCAGCTGACCAGTCTTCTTCAGCTTCTTCACCAGGCTCTTAACCGCCTTCTCGCACCACTTCTCCTCCTGACCATTCTGCTCTCCGCCGCCTGCTCCGCCCGAGCCGCTCGCCGACTTTTTCCAGCCAAGCAGGCGCTTTACCACTGGCGGTGTAAATGGTAAGATGGAGGACATCCTCGAGGTGGCGTTATGAGGGGGTTCGTTAGGAAATGTGGGACAAGATTGGGGAAAAAACGGGATAAAACAAACCCGCTTTCCCAAGAAGGCTTTGCTTAAAGAAGGCCACCAGCCTAAAGTGGCCTTAAGGTGTTATGGGAATGTTAGTAGGGATACGGGGACAGGAGAGTCACAGGGTTTTGGAACAGGGAAGGGGGGGGGGGTTGAGGAGTTACCTGAGTAAAGAAAAACAGGAATCAAAAAATACTGATTACAGACCAGAGAAAAACACTGGCTATAAAGGGATTAGCCAAGAACCTGCACACTGTTTGCACAGCACAAACCATGAAAAAGAATAACAAAAAATTTAGTCATGGTTACAGTTTCATATAAACACTAAAATGGCATTTTAACTCAACATTCATCTGTTTATCATTCATTCTGTAAAGCTGCTATGAAGCAATGACTATTGTAAAAAGGGCTATACAAATAAAATTTAATTTAAAGCAAATTCCCTAGATTTATCCACAAATTAGCGTGGATAATATCCCTAATAACACGCCTAAAGCATATTATGAAAATACCGGAAATAATTGAAGATGGTTAAACGTTTAGCAAATGAATTAAACAGCTCAGCCACAGAATCAGCAAGGAACAAACACCAGACAAACAAACACCAAACGTCTCTAAAACGTTTATCCTAAGGTGAATTAATAACTAATTAGATAATGGGAAGCAACATTTATCCATAGCAACAGCTCATATTTTTGAGAAGCTAACAGTTAAGGGCCTTGCTCAGGAGCCCAACAAAGGCAGCTTGGTAGTGCCAGGAAGTGAATCAGAGATCTTCTGATCAGCATTCCAACACAGCCTTCACACAACTTCTCACAATAATGAAAAGTGCAGTGACAAAAAACTATTTTTCCAAGCATTTCCAGTCGAAACAGGAGGACATATGTGATGAAGAACTGCACCTGTGTGTGATTCAAAAACGACCAAGATTTACGTTGTACAAAAGAAGAGGAGCAGAGAGAGACACGCACGCACACAGACAGACACGCACGCACGCATGCACACAGACAGACAGGTACGCACGCGCAGACAGAGACAGACAGGTACGCACGCACGCAGACAGACAGACAGACAGACAGACAGACACGCACGCAGACAGACAGACACGCAGACAGACAGAGACAGACAGACAGACAGACACACGCACGCACACAGACAGAGACAGACAGGCACGCAGACAGACAGACACGCAGACAGACAGACAGACAGACACGCACGCAGACAGACAGACAGACACGCACGCACACAGACACGCACGCACACAGACACGCACGCACACAGACACGCACGCACACAGACACGCACGCACACAGACACGCACGCACACAGACACGCACG
>JAOTRA010000006.1:249567-280219 GCA_026260255.1 Pseudolaguvia tuberculata | reverse complement strand
ATCTATCTATCTATCTATCTATCTATCTATCTATCTATCTATCTATCTATCTATCTATCTATCTACCTACCTATCTATCTATCTACTTCGATACCATTATAACATGTATTACTCTATTAGATAATGTAATATATTAACTTATACATTTAATTAGTTACATTTATACCTTTAATTAGTAAAATTTATTGCTCTATTAAATAATAAAGAAAAAAATCTTATCTTAGTTACTATAATAAAATGTATTACTCTATTAATAAAGGGAAATAATAACGCTCTATACCATTATCAAATTCAATAATATATTATGATAATAAAGGGAAAAAACAAGGTTTATACAATAATTAAATTTAATACTCAATTACGTTAATAAAGAGAAAATAGGTCGCTACTATTAATCCAGTCTGTTGCAGAGAACCGCACCCCTATCGTGGGTTGACTTGGTTGCGTCCAGCGTAATTAAGCCATAAAGGTGTTTCGTGATGCGATGGGTTGGGATTGATCCACTCGACGCGGGGATGGCCCTACTGCATCTCTCCACACTCATAGCAGTAATAAGTATAGTCTTATCAGGTAATGTTTTTCACCGCGTCTTCACAAAGTTTAAAAGAAACTTTTTCAATAAACAATTAAGCGGAGTAAATAAACATTTTCATCCGTAGTGAATCTGTTTAATTTACGCCATAAATCACTTGCTTAATTTTATGCTAATTAACGAAACTGCGTTGGTTTACACTTTGGCGCCAAAGTTTGGCAGATAGTTCAAGGATTTACCGCTTCGCTATATTACTGATGTTTTTTTTCATTTATTCATATTCTAATCCGCTTATTTCCTAAGTCTGAGTCACGGGGACTGTAGAAGTACATCCTGGACGGGTTGCCAGTCCATCGCAAGACCACACATACACCACGACCCACCACTCACTCCTATGTGCAATATAGAATCAGCCTATTTCACAAGTTTTTGGACTGTACGAGGAAACCAGAGTACCTGGGAAAACCCATGCGAGGGTGAAGAGAAACTCAGTGTATAAAGACTCCTTGGCTGGGAATCGACCATAGGATGTTCTTTCTGTGAGATGACCATTGTGCCACCAAGTGTTTTATTGCTTTTGATTTTTTTTTATTGAGGTGACGCTGGAAAATGTGGCAGCAATCACTGGCAATGTGATGATGGTGCCTGTATTCTCAGTTCATGGAGATGTGATGGAGAAGGTGACTGCCTGGATGGTTCGGATGAGATGAACTGCTGTATGTGCGCTACCAAGTCTACATTATCCAAAGTTGTATATTTTCTCTCTCAATGGGTCTTTTGGTCCCCTACCATCACCCCCCCCCCCACCACCACCCAATCTGTGTGGTCCCTTAGAATCGTTCAATATGCCACTCCTCCCTTTACCAGCACTTCAGGGTGTATTTTCTGGAATTTCTAGTGTCAGTGTTTTCTTTATTTAGTCATTTACGCTGAAATGTCCAACAGCCTGCCTCCCAGAGGAATTTGAGTGTTTTGATGGCACCTCATGTGTGACGAGGTCAGCGGTATGTGATGGCCGAGTTCAGTGTCCAGATGAGTCTGATGAACTAAACTGTAGCCTGTATGGAAGATGCCTTTCTGATGACTGGACATGCAGGAACAGCATTTGCATCCCATTGCGCCTCAGGTGTAATGAATTCAATGACTGTGGTGACAACTCTGACGAAGAAGGCTGTGGTGAGCTGAAACGGTTTAATATTTAATATTTTTTTCCCATTTAATCTTTTTAAGCTTTAGCTAAGATTGTGTTAACTTTTACCCCAGGAAATTGTGGAGATCTGAATGTGCGCTGTCTGAACGGAACATGCCTTGGGCTCAGAGAGAGGTGTGATGGAGTTGCACAGTGTTCTGATGGCAGAGATGAGCCTGTAACATGTGGTATGATCCCCCTCTCTCATTTTCTCTCTATTCCCGCAGCCTCTTTTTTCCCCCTCCATCTTGTTTATTTTCTTTATATTTTCTGTCCATTTTCTTATTTTTTTTTTTCCAATTTGCACATTCCTTGTTTTGAAAACAAATATTTTTATTCATGGTAATACTTTATTATATAACATTTATTTATTCTGAACCACAAAGTAAGCTAACTTATAACACCAAACCGATCAATATTTGAGTTGCACCCCCCCCCCACCCCGATTTGATTTATTTATTTTTTTTTTTTATTTGTGATACAATTTCAATATATAATTACAATTTTTCTTAACTTGTAAAAAAATTTTCAGGTAAAATGTGTCGAGACAAAAATGGTGGATGTAGTCATAAATGTACTGATCAACTTTGGGGTGCAATGTGCTCTTGTCCCACTGGGATGAAGCTCTCTGCAAATGGAGCAAAATGTGAAGGTGAGATTACACCCCTTACACGCATGTGTGCGTACACTTTGACAATGTTGGTGCCATTTTAATTGATTTTATTTTTTGCTTTGTAGATATTGATGAATGTGCCCAGCCCTATGGCCCCTGCATGCACAGATGCATTAATACAAAAGGATCTTTTCAGTGCCTTTGTCAATCTGGGTTCCAACTGCAAAGTGATAACATGTGCCAAGCACAAGGTACTCTTGGGCCATTAAATATTTTGTATTTATCAGCTACAAACTGCTGCATGTATAGTTATTTATTTGGTTTTGTTTTCAGGAAATGGCACCAAACTTCTTGCCACTAAGAAGGGACTTCTTGGCCTAATCACCGTACAGGACCGAACATTTAAGATTCTCAGTGAGATTAATAGTAACCCAGTTGCTCTGACATTTCACCTTGCTCAGAATTTAGTTTTTTGGACTGATTCAAATGGAAACATCTATAAAATAGAAGCTCAAAAGAGCAGTGTGATTTATTCAGGTTAGTTCATCTCAAAGTGCTGTCTAATTTTGTAAATTGCTTTTTTTTTTTTTTTTAATTTTTTTTTTTAATCCATGAGCCTAATTTACATTTTTCCATAACATTATTCTCTGCTGGAGATCCTTTTTTTTCTTTTTACTCAATCATGACGTTTAATTGCAGCTCTTAAAAATGAACCATGGTTACTCTATGCTAGGTTGGCGTGATTACCTATATATATATATATATATATAATTTTTTTTTTTTTTTTTTTCCCCCCCCATGATTTGTACATTCATTCATCTACTTGCCTACTCTATTTCCTAATTCGGGGTCACAAGGGTCTGCTGGTGATCATCCCAGCGTACCTAATGAGAGTCAAGGGTAAATCATGGACAGTTGGCCAGTCCCTCGCAGGGCACACATACAACCATTTACTCCTAATGAGCAATTTTGACTCTCCAATCAACCTAATATGCATGTTTTTGGACGGTTGGAGGAAACTTGTGCAAGTGCAGGGAGAACATGCAAACTCCACACAGATCCTGAACCTGGGACCTTGTTGAGGCCACTATGTCATTGCACCGTTTGATTTTATACTTTACCCTTTTTAATTTGGACCTTGATAAATGTATTCAATTAATTATTTGGTTTATAATTTCCACTGTCACATTTCACAGGTAGAAAGTAACACTTGTTTTAAAACATCCTAAATATAGAAGTGTAAACTTATTTACATTCCACTCATACATAATTCAGTGCAAATATAATTGTCAGTAACAGCCAAGTTAAGGTGTAGTTACTTGACAGTGGCCTTAACTCCCGAAATCATTAAAACTCACTTTATATTCAAAGTAAAATAGAATGCTTTTATGAGGCAGTTAGTCACATGATTTTATCACTATTGAGCTTCATGGTTCCGCTCACATGGGAACATTTTAAACTCAAACCTTGCGATTGAGTATTTTAATGAAATATTGATGTAAACATAAATCAGGATATTTTTGCACAGCTGTAATATACATTTTTAAACATAACTTTCTATTCATTTTACTTAGGGCAGACCGGTATTAAGTCTCTAGCTGTTGACTGGCTTAGTGGACAGCTTTACTGGACAAACTCTGAGCTCAAAGGCATTTATACTGGAGCACCTGATGGAAGTGCTTATGGCATAGTTGTGTCCAAGGATATCGATCCAACAGATTTGGTCCTTCTTCCCACTGAAAGGTTGGTTTGTATATTAGGCACTGACTATAGATGCTTTTTAACCTTTCCTTTTCTTTGTAGATCTATGTTTTGGATTAATAATGGACCAAACATGGTAACTATTGAGAAAGCTGCGATGGATGGATTTATGAGGTCCTCACTAGTTGTGGTCACAGCACAGCTACCAAGAGGCCTTACATTAGATGTGGCAGAACAAAGGTTGTATTGGCTCAGTGTCTTCAGAAAGGTATGTTGACAAAATGTATAGTATAATTAGCCAAATTTTAATGAATTAGTCATTTACAAATATCTGACTTTTAAGCAGTTCACAATAGTTTCTTATGGTGGTCCTGTAGTCCACAAGATGACTTTTAAAAAAAAAAAAAAAAAGAAACAAGATATTTAGGTGAAAATGCTCCCGAACCAATAGCTACTGCAAATGCAAGTATGTAAGCGAATATGCCAGGTAATTGCCTGTCTTCGTACACCCTATTGTTTGGGAGAATATATTTTATATATTTTTTTTTCTAAATATAATATAAAAAGATCTTATTAGATTTTTCATTTGGTTTGTTTTAATATCTTTAACCATTATTGCAGTCTGTTGAGACCGTAAAGGTGGATGGTACTGGACGGCATACCATTCAAGAAATCTTTAAAGGACGAACTGTTCAGTATTTGGCTATATTCAATAATTGGTTCTTCTGGGCGGATGACAGACGTGTGTGGCAAGCCCCTGAAAACCATCCCAGTCAGAGAACCTTTGTTTTGAAGGGAGAAATGTCAACTCTACTGGTCTACCATGAACTTCAGCAGCCACGAGGTTAGTGTACTTAAGTGACTTTGCATCATTGAATCTGAATAGTTACTGTTTTAAAAAAAATAATAAATTGTGTACCTCAGGTGTTTCTCCATGTAGAAAGTCGAGTTGTGCACTCTGTATGCCATCCTTAACCAGCCCTAGTGGTTTCAGATGTTCTTGCTCAGAGGGAAAGCTTGCTGCTCAACACGGTTCATGTGAATGTATGTTCTGGGAATTTTCATTTTTGCCATTTGTCAAAACCCTCTTATTCTGAGTAATATGCATTGCTCATTATTTAACAGAGTAGTTGACTAACTTTTCTCTCATGTAATAGATTTTAAACTTGCATATGCAACACCAACAAGCATATACATGCTGGAGTACACAGCAGATGAGCCTGTAAAATCTTTACTCTTCTCCTCCAATGAGGAAATTCAGACCTTTGATGTGGACTGGAAGAGGGGCTGGATAATTTGGGCCAACCTTACAGGTCATGTAAAGGCTCAGTTGCTCCCAGAGGGCCGCTCTGAATATATCCCAACTCTGAAGCCTGGTATGTACTGTGACTTGTATTTTCTTGTTCTAAATCTCGTGATATTTCCTTCATTGTACGATTTGTTTTTCAATAGTGTGCTCTGTCAGAGTTGACCAAAGGACTGGAAACTTGTATTGGGTGTCCTGTGATGAACTTGCCATCGGTGCCACTCATATTAGCTTTCCTAGTCAAAGCATTTCAAACCAACTTTACCAGGCAAATGGTGAGATTAATGACTTGCTTATAGATTGGGAACAACGTCAGTTGTACTGGCTGGAAGATGGTCAGATTATCAACATGAAACTGGGTCTCTTGGGTGGAAATGCAAAAGCAATCTTCAGCTCTCAGGACAAAGCCATCAGCCACATTGTCTTTGACAGGAAAACGCAAAGCTTTTTTTGGAGCTCACAATATGGTCTGTAATGTCTGAATTTTAAGCAATGACAATTTTTCATTTTATTTTTTTTTTCTTTAACTTTTTTTTGTTGTTGCATACTTTCAGAACTGCAAGTAATTAGTCTTCTGAAAATGAGAAATTATTCTGCTGGAAAGCAGTGGATGTTTCCAGGATTAATTGTTGCAGCCTATGAACCTTACTTGGTAACTGTGCTTAATAATGTCATCACACTGTGGAAACGACAAAATAGAACACGTGTGAAGGACTTTGCTGTTGAGAGTGGTGTAGTTGATGTAATTATAGCTACGAATGATTTGCAGCAAGGTCAGTATTTGTTTTTCCTGGAATCCAGCATAATTTTGTTGAAGTAGCAATTAAATTAATATAAATGTATATTCCTTTTACTCGCGTCAGATTCACGCGTGTCTGTGTCCCAATCAAAATGTAAAAAGCCCTCAGTTTTGTGTAAAGGCACATTGCTTTGCATACAGCAGACACAGATATGTGACGGCACACAAGACTGTCCTGATGGATCAGATGAGGCTGCTTGTATGCAGTTTTGTTTAAAACGAGGTACTTGATTCTGATAAAACTATCCAGTCAATTTCAAACCATGCTGTTTTTTAAATTCTTTTTTTTTTTTTTTTTTTTTTTTTTTTTTTCCTTCCCCCCCCCCTTTTTTTTCTTTTATACGAGACTTTCAATGTAAGGATGGAAGCAAATGTGTTTCACATTCTTTGGTGTGTAACGGTCAATCTGACTGCAACGATGGCTCTGATGAAAATTACTGCCCTACAGCATTAGCCAAAAATGGCACTTCTGTAAGATGCCGTTTAGGCTCACGTCTTTGTAGGGATGGCAGTGACTGTGTTCTCTACAGCCATGTGTGTGACGGAGAGGCTGACTGTAAGGATGGGTCTGATGAACAGGAATGTGAACATTGGTGCAACAATGGTAAATCTGTTCGCTACGGTTTCATCACATGTGGTTTTAAGTACAAGAAGTAATTACATTTTTCATTTTAGATCAGTTTCAGTGTGCTCATGGAAGGATGTGCATAGACAAGACTCTGGTATGTGATGGGACTCCTCAGTGTCAAGATCGCTCCGATGAAATGAACTGTTTTACACGCAGCAAGTCTTGCAGCCATCACTGTGATAATAAAACCCGCTGCATCCCTCAAAATTTCTTGTGTGATGGAGAAAAGGATTGTCTAGATGGCAGTGATGAAGCAAATTGTTTTAAGACATGTAATCAATTTTCACAAATTGTAGCTATTATAGTATTTTGCAAATTGGAGTTAAATTTGTTTCTTTTATTAAGCTTCTTTCACAGTGACTCCTCGAGTTAAAACTACCCCAGAACCAGCCTGTAAAAGTCCTTCTGTACAGTGTCAAGGCACATCACTTTGTATCAGTCAGTCTCAGCTGTGTGATGGACTGTTGGATTGTCCTGATGGGTTTGATGAACTCCACTGTTTGCATACCTGTTCAGATCCAGGTAATGTGTTAGTAACATCTTTATGGAACGCTGTTGCTTAAAACCTCATTTAATTTCCTTCTTTCTTTTGTAGCTCATTTTCTGTGTAAAAACAAGAGGAAGTGTATTGAACGAGCTCTGGTTTGTGATGGTCGCTCTGACTGTTCCGATGGTTCAGATGAGTTACAGTGTCCATGTCCTCTACACTGTGATGAGGGGACTGTGTGTCTGACTAGCCAGCAGTTCTGTGATGGACAAATGGACTGTAATGATGGCTCAGATGAGGGGAATTGCTGTAGGTTCTTTGTTTAAATCAACAATCTGATTCGAACAGATGTTATCTATTACATTTTTATTACTCCTTTAAATGTATCTCATAGATGGCAGAAAGACTTCAGAACCTGTGTTCCTGAAATGTCGTCTGGGCTTCAAACCATGTAGAGATGGAAGTCAGTGTGTTCTCAGCAGTCATTTCTGTGACGGTGAAAACGACTGCAAGGATTGGTCAGATGAAGAGGACTGTGAAAAGCAATGCAAAAAAGGTAAATTTTTCCCTTCCCTATAAGGGAACAAACCTTAAGTCAGTGTGGTGGATTTTGCTGTGGCATTTTGCATTATTTTCCCCCCTCTACTATCCTCAACTTAACCCTTTTGTAATCTACCCTTTTGTAATATACCAGGGCAATTTCAATGTGCTCATGGAAGAATGTGCGTAGACAAGAAGCTGGTGTGTGATGGGACTCCTCAGTGTCAGGATCGATCTGATGAAATAAACTGCTTTACCCGCACCAAGAGCTGCAGCCATCAGTGTGACCAGAAAACCCGCTGCATCCCAGAGAGCTTTCTGTGCGATGGGGAAAGAGACTGTGCAGATGGGACAGACGAACTGAATTGCTGTGAGTTTTAGCTGTAGATAAACGAGGCTTTCTGCTCCTTTCCCATAAAGCCATATGTAAATTTATTTTTACATTTTAATCATTGTATCCCTTTTGAAGCTTCGGTCACTGTGGCCCCTCAAGTTGAAACTACCTCAACACCAGCATGTAAAAGTCCATTTGTACTGTGTCAAGGCACATCACTGTGTATCAGTCAGTCTCAGCTGTGTGATGGGATGTTGGATTGTCCCGATGGGTTTGATGAACTCCACTGTTTACATGCTTGTTCAGATCCAGGTAATGTATAAAATACAGTACAATCCTGTAACTGCTTTTTGAGTTTCTAACTGCTTCCTCCTTTGTATAGCTCATTTTCTGTGTAAGAACAGAAGGAAGTGTATTGAACAGTCCCAAGTGTGCGATGGTCATTCTGATTGTTCTGATGGATCAGATGAGTTACACTGTCCTTCATGTCCTCTACACTGTGATGAAGGGACAGTGTGTTTGACCAACCAGCAGTTCTGTGATGGAAAAAAAAACTGTAATGATGGCTCCGATGAGAGGAACTGCTGTATGTTAAGTAAAAAATACTTTTGGAATAAACTAAGCCTATTGGTGTTTTAATATTTCAATTTTTTATAAATTTTTTTAGACAAGACTGGCAAAAAGCGCACAAAATCTGAACCCCTGAAATGTCGTTTGGGCTACAAACCATGCAGGGATGGGAGTGAGTGTGTTAACAACAATCATGTGTGTAATGGAGTAAAGGACTGTAAGGACTGGTCGGATGAGGAGGACTGTAAACACATCTGTAAATATCCAGATCATGCTGCTCACTCTACACTACAAAAAATATAAAACTATTTGACCACTTTTTGCCTCCTCCCCAGCTTCTATCACAGTGGCTCCTCAAGTTAAAACTACCCCAGAACCAGCCTGTAAAAGTCCTTCTGTACAGTGTCAAGGCACATCACTTTGTATCAGTCAGTCTCAGCTGTGTGATGGACTGTTGGATTGTCCTGATGGGTTTGATGAACTCCACTGTTTGCATACCTGTTCAGATCCAGGTAATGTGTTAGTAACATCTTTATGGAACGCTGTTGCTTAAAATCTCATTTAATTTCCTTCTTTCTTTTGTAGCTCATTTTCTGTGTAAAAACAAGAGGAAGTGTATTGAACAAGCTCTGGTTTGTGATGGTCGGTCTGACTGTTCTGATGGTTCAGATGAGTTACAGTGTCCTACATGTCCTCTACACTGTGATGAGGGGACTGTGTGTCTGACTAGCCAGCAGTTCTGTGATGGACAAAAGGACTGTAATGATGGCTCGGATGAGATGAACTGCTGTAAGTTGTTTAGGAGTTGTTTTTTTTGTTTTTTTTTTTGTAAAACATGGCCCGTTATTAAGTGGACAAACATATTAACAAAACATATTGCTCATTTTTCTGAATGTCACCTTGTAGCCAAGACGGGCAAAAAACGTACAAAACCTGAGCCCCTGAAATGTCGTTTGGGTTTCACACCATGCAGAGACGGAAGTCAATGTGTTCTCAATACTCATTTATGTGATGGAGAAAATGACTGTGAGGACAGGTCTGATGAAAAGGACTGTGAAAAACAATGTAAAAGAGGTAATTTTTTTTTTTGTACGCGTTTAAGTGTTAATCTAGCAATTTCTTTTGTCTACTTGTGGCCCATTTTTTCTTTTTGTAATATACCAGGGCAGTTTCAATGTGCTCATGGAAGATTGTGCATAGACAAGAAGCTGGTGTGTGATGGGACTCCTCAGTGTCAGGATCGATCTGATGAATTAAACTGCTTTACACGCACCCAGAGCTGCAGCCATCAGTGTGATAAGACCCGCTGCATCCCAGAAAGTTTCCTGTGCGATGGGGAAAGAGACTGTGCAGATGGAACTGATGAAACCGATTGCTGTAAGTTTTTGCTGGACTTGGTAATAGTTAGTCTAAAGAATGTGTGCACTTCCTGACATTACAAAGTTATAGAAAACCACTCTTACCCACAGTAATCAAAAAATTTAACCTGAACATCCAATTGGCAGTGTACAGCCTGACCAAAGCAGTGCAGAAAAGAAATGTTTTGATTGTTCTAATATAATAGCACTAGACTGTTTTTGTCCTTGCTCAAAAGAAGTCTACATTTGTAGGAACCTGTCTAATTTGATTACACTGTCTGTGGTCACTCTCGCTGAAAGTGTAATAAATCAGACTGGTTTACCAGAAAGGGTTCTTATATTGGATTTCATTAATTCTTCAGAGCAATAAATGCACTTCACTTTATCTGTTAAATATTGTGATCCCTTAAGGTTCTACTTTATGGTCATGATTTTTGTCCCTACAGCTACTGATAAAGATGTGACCAACAAAAAGAACTCTTCTGAAGTGTCAGTAGATTTATCAGCCCAGCCTTTACAGTGTAAAGGCCCTTCTGTGTTGTGTGAAATCACAGCTTCATGCATGTCCCCTCTTCAGCTCTGTGACGGACAATTGGACTGTCCTGATGGTTCTGATGAGCTTTCCTGTATAGATTCCTGTCATAATATGGGTAACATACCATTGTGTTTAGAATTTGTTTACTCACCCTGAAGGCAGACAATGTCGAACTTGCGCTCTTTGTTTCAAGGTGACTTTCTCTGCAAGAACAGGAGAAAGTGTATTGAACAATATCGAGTATGTGATGGACGCTCTGACTGCATTGATGGCTCTGATGAAATGGACTGTTCTGCTGCTTCAGTGCCAAATGAAATGGTAGTTTTAAAATGCCGTTTTGGTTCAAAGCTTTGTAAGGATGGCAGTGACTGTGTGTTAAAAACACACTTGTGTGATGGAGAGATTGATTGTAAGGATGGTTCAGATGAAGAGGGATGTGAGCTTCAGTGTAATCCAGGTCAGATGTAATGCACAATATTCTGTAACTTGTAGTTGCCTGTCTATTTGCTTAATTTATTTCACTTTATTTTTAATGTTTATCCAGGTCAATTTCAGTGTAGCCATGGCAAAAAGTGCATAGATGGGAAGCAAGTGTGTGATGGGATTTCTCAGTGTCCAGATAACTCTGATGAATCAACATGTTGGCAGCCTACCAGGAGCTGTGCATTGCGCTGTGATGAAAATAGTCGCTGTATTCCAGAAGTTTTTATCTGTGATGGGAAAAAAGATTGCTGGGATGGATCAGATGAAACTGACTGCGGCAAGTCCACTTTCTCACCTTAGTGTGGCACAGCAAAGACTGATTTTCCTTTGAAGTTCTATTATCAGGGCGAGTCTTAATATGGCTTTAAAGGGGTCATGAATTCTCTTAAATTATGACCATTTTCTGTCCTATCTTGACCCCCTTCGTCAGAATGCTTCGTATGAAATGGGAATCACACTTGTGAAATTCTAGTCAAATGCAAAATAGTAGACAGGCTCCACAGCTTTCTTTTAACTTTGAAAATTCCGTGTCAAATTGTGACTTGTTTTAAAAGGAATCAGCTATAAAATGCAGCAAACTACAAAGCGCTTAATCCAGTTTCTTAATGCTAAGATTTATGCAAAGCTGGTTTGTACAATTTGCCATGGCGGTCTTGTCTTCTGAGCCATCTTGTTTTTAATCTGTGCAAAAATGGTTCAAAAACATCAAATTAGAATTCCTATAACTGGAAAGTTTCGCAAATCTATATAGCACTCTATACAGGTATTCTGCATATTCTGAAGAAAATAAGCCAGAATTTTTTTATTTTTTTTAGCTGGCGATCCTAAACTGCTCTCGCTTTGCAAAACCCCATTTATACCCTGCCTGTCAACCTCAAAGTGCATCTCTCAGCAGCAGCTCTGTGATGGCAGAAAGGACTGTGCTGACGGATCTGATGAAAGACCATGCCTTCGAAGCTGTCCCTATAAGGGTAAGATGTGGGGTTTTTTTGGGGGAGTTTTTTTTTTTTTTTTGTTAATTTCTGAAGAAACTCTTTTCTTTTCTAGATGACTTTCTGTGTAAAGATAGAAGGAGATGTATTGACAAAAAGTTGGTCTGCGATGGGCGTGTGCACTGCACCGACACGTCTGATGAGGTGGACTGTCCAACTGTGGCTGTTTATACTACTAAAGCAGCTCCCGTGAAGTGTCGTTTGGGTTCAAAGCCCTGTACAGATGGCAGTGACTGTGTCCTGTATAATCATTTGTGTGATGGAGAGATTGACTGCAGTGATGAATCGGATGAAGAGGGATGTGACATAAAGTGCAAAGCTGGTAAGGAACCATGAAGTA
Organism: Pseudolaguvia tuberculata; assembly: GCA_026260255.1. NCBI lineage: Eukaryota > Metazoa > Chordata > Actinopteri > Siluriformes > Sisoridae > Pseudolaguvia > Pseudolaguvia tuberculata. Next base: position 267,812 of record JAOTRA010000006.1, on the reverse strand, counting down.
GAAATTTGTTTTCTTAGGTTCCGACCTGAAGTTTCTTGAATCATTTCTAGGGCAGTTTCAGTGTGCACATGGAAAGAAGTGCATAGACTCTATTCTTGTCTGTGATGGTAAGCCACACTGTCAGGATCGTTCGGATGAAATGGACTGCTTCCAACGTACAAAGAGCTGTAGCCATCGCTGTGACAATAAAACCCGCTGCATCCCAGAAAATTTCCTATGTGATGGAGAAATCGACTGCGTAGATGGCAGTGATGAAGCAGACTGTGGTAAAACCTTTTATCATGCATGCATCTTATTTTACCATACATTCTCATAGGGAAATAAATTATGCTTTAAGCAATTTTATAGAAAAAGGTATTTTACTGGATGTAAATTGAATATTGTGTAGTATACAAATAAAGCAAATTTTATACAGTTAAATTTTTTGTTCTAACCTTTTGTTTTAAAATAAGTATAATTGTACATGGGACTACTTGCCTGTTTAGTGGGCATCACAAAATTGATTTGTGACTAGGACTGGTTTATAATACAATAGATCACACTATTTTGCAATACTTAAAATAACAGACAATTAAAATGTTTGAGTCATAATCCGGATTGTTTATTGGGGATTTCTTGTCTTAGAACACATTTCTAGAAGAATTGACTAAGATTACTGCTACTTGCACAATAACATGTTTGATTGTAATTGCTTATTTTTAATTGTTTCTGACTTGTATTTACTCTGAATCATTAGGCTACCCTGCACAGGTGATAAGTTGCAATACCCCTTCTGTATTGTGTCGTGGGGCAAACAAGTGCATCCCCTCCTCTAAAGTGTGTGATGGAAAGCGAGACTGCCCAGATGGCTTTGATGAAGAGTCTTGCATTAGATGTCCAAAAAGAGGTTTTGTAAAGTTTTAGACTTGTTATTGTGCAGAAGAATAATGGGTTTTTCTAAGAATGTAATTTTATTCAATATAGGTGACTTTCAGTGTAAGGATAGGAGGAGGTGTGTGGGGCGTGGTGTCGTCTGTGATGGCCGTTCTGACTGTATTGATGGCTCTGATGAGAGAGATTGTACTACTGTTTCTGTTAAGCCGAGTGCATCAGGTCCGGTAAAGTGCCGTCTAGGCTGGAAACCTTGTAAGGACGGAAGCGATTGTGTGCTTTACAGCCATGTGTGTGATGGAGAAGTTGACTGTAAAGATGGCTCTGATGAAGACTACTGTGAAAATCAATGTAGACCAGGTAAAATTGTATATCAGTAACTTAATCAAGCCATTCGACATGTTGTCTCATGGCTTTTGTAAAATGTTTTACAGACCAATTTCACTGTGCTCATGGGAGGCTGTGCATTGATAAAAAGCTGGTGTGTGATGGGACTCCTCAGTGCCAGGATCGCTCTGATGAAATGGACTGCTTTACACGCACCAAAAGCTGCAGCCATCGTTGTGACAACAAGACCCGCTGCATCCCAGATAACTTCTTGTGTGATGGGGAAAAAGATTGTCTAGATGGCACTGATGAAACTGGCTGTAGTAGGTTTTTGATTGGCTTACACAGTGCAGTCACCTCAATTTCTTCCTTTGGTTAAATAGAGTAACAGTAATGGAGCAAATCAGGCTGTGAATACTTAATTCTTATATTCTGGGGCTGTGTAATTACATGTGGCATTAACATTTTCAATTTGGTTTTTTTCTTTTTTTATGCATTTGATTTGTACGAAAAATATTTTGAACCATTTACTTTTATATTTTTCTTTTCAGCAGTTACGAGTGGTAGGAAATCTATAGAACAGTCTACTCTGAAATGTTCTGTGGGATTCAAACCATGTAGGGATGGAAGTGTGTGTATTCTCTACAGTCATGTGTGTGATGGCGAGGAAGACTGCAAGGATGGGTCAGATGAGCAGGACTGTATACGCAAATGTACTAATCAGCAATATTCACAACATCTAGATTTCTCTCTCCCTCTATTTTAACTATTTAAATGACTGTTTTCTCCCTCACAGCTGTCCCTGTAGTGCCTACAGTTAAAACTACACCTGAACCAGTATGTGAAAGTCCCTCAGTAGTTTGTCAAGGCACATCACTGTGTATCAGTCAGTCTCAACTGTGTGATGGGATGTTGGATTGTCCTGATGGGTTTGATGAACTCAATTGTTTACATGCCTGTTCAGATCCAGGTAATGTGTAAATGGAGTGCAATTGTGCAACTGGTTTCTTTATTTATATACTGCTTCCTCCTTCCTTGTGTAGCTCATTTCCTGTGTAAGAACAAGAGAAAGTGTATCGAACAAGCCTTGGTCTGTGATGGTCGCTCTGATTGTTCTGATGGATCAGATGAGTTACAGTGTCCTACATGTCCTTTGCACTGTGATAAGGGGACAGTGTGTCTGACCAGCCAGCAGTTCTGTGATGGACGAATGGACTGTAAAGATGGCTTTGATGAGAAGAAATGCTGTATGGTTTGTTTGGTTTTTTTTATAGACAGCCAAAACTATCATGCAACAAGCTGCATTACTTTATTTTTTTTCCAGCTGCAAGTAAGAAAAATGTTACAGGATCTTCATACTTGAAATGTCGTCTGGGCTTCAAACCTTGTAGGGATGGAAGCGAGTGTATTCTCTCCAGTCACATGTGTGATGGAGAGAAAGATTGTAAGGACGGATCAGATGAGAAGGACTGTGAACAGCAGTGTAAAAAAAGTAAGTTCAAATTTTAAAAAGAAAAAATTATATTTTAGTTGTAATGAAGTAATTTTTAAAATATAGGATATTCCTTTGGATTTGAGTTTTCCTGTGCAGCTTGTGAATTTATTTTTTGGGCAATCCTTTCAGGTCAGTTTCAGTGTGCTCATGGTAAGATGTGTATAGACAAGAAGCAGGTCTGTGATGGAACTCCTCAATGTCAGGATCGTTCTGATGAAATGAACTGCATCACTTTTTCCGAGTCCTGTAGTCATCGCTGTGATAACGGAAGCCGCTGCATTCCTGAAACTTTCCTTTGTGATGGAGAGCGAGACTGTTTAGATGGCACAGATGAGACTAACTGTGGTAATTTATTTTTTTTCTCCCTCCTCCGGTTTTAAAATGATTGATCTTTAACATGCTTGTATTGTTTAGCGAAAGAGCCATGTGTACAAGGGCAGTTTGCATGCGCTAATGGACAGTGTGTATCTGTGCGTCTCCGATGTGATGGTTATGCTGATTGCCATGATCAGTCTGATGAGAAGAATTGTCATAAACCCCCTCACTGCCCCCTGGAGCAGCGCTGTTCTAACAGCCATGTGTGCCTACTGAAAGAGTGGTTCTGTGATGGAGACAAAGATTGCACTGATGGATCAGACGAAAAGGTTTCTTTTTAGATTCCTGTACTGTATTGTAGCTTTTAGTAAACATTTAAAAATTTGGAGACCAGTAAAATTGGATATGACATGACTTACAGATTCTATAATCTCTCATTTTAAGTATATTTTTCCAATACTTTTTAGTACTGTAAAGCCTCTCTAGTGCAGTGTGAAGCGTTTCAATGGTCTTGTGCGTCTAAGAGTCAGTGCATACCCACATTTTGGCGATGTGATGGAGTTGCAGACTGTAAAGACCAGAGCGATGAAGCTGATTGTGAGTACATTGTCTATAAAGCTTCATATAATATGATTCATAAACTATTGGAGATTTCAAAGGGGATTTTTTTTTTTTAATGCATTTGTACAGTACAATTTTTTTTTTTTTTTAAAAATCACATACTACATTCAAGTATGTTCTTGCCAATTAAATAAAAACTACACTTAACCATACTATAGATTAGATTATAAAGTCTGATCCAATTCTCCATTTCGATATTTACGCATGGCTCAGAATCATGAGTTTAAATTATACATGTTCAACTTTTAAAGTTGAAAGAGTCTTCTCTCAGTTAGTCTCATGAGATGGTAGTGTATGCGTAATTCAAAATCTGGAAAGCAATAGTTGATCAAGAAACTTTTCGTGTAATGCTCATATGACAAGTTTCGTATGAGAATTTGGACATGGCTGTCTTCTCAAACTACAAATTGGTCTTCTGGTTGACTACAGCAGAGATGCTTTAAAAAGGAAATGTAAGGTAATTGTACAGAAAAGCAAAGAAAAGTGATAATCTAAGCGTTTTTCCCCAGGTGGACAGATAAAATGCTCCATGGGCATGTTTACCTGTGGAAGCAAGGAATGCTTGCATTCCAGTAAGGTTTGTGATGGCACTGCTGATTGTCTGGATGAATCTGATGAAGGTCCGGGGTGTCTCAACAATAACTGCTCCAGCCCACATCCACCTCAATGCGAGCATTCTTGTGTGAACACTCCCAATGGGGCGGTGAGTTTTTCTAACTGATTAATGCGAGCGAACTGTGCATAATGCTCAATATAAGAATGATTAAAGTGCTGAACCTTTTTTCTCTCCAACTCTCAGGGTTGTGGGTGTCGTACAGGCTTTAAGATCCAGGCAGATGGTTTACACTGTGCAGATGTAGATGAGTGTCTAGAGATTCAGCCTCTTGTTTGCAGTCACAGATGCATAAACACCCTTGGCTCTTATGTTTGCCTGTGTCCTCCAGGTTTTATACTGGAGCCAGATGGCAGCAGCTGTAAGACACAAAGTATGTCCTGTCTTTAAGCAATTTTAGATTCAGAATAGAGTAAATTATTCTTTGAAATAAATTCATTAAAACGTGCATATTTCATACACCATATTGTCAGTGGCTTTAATCTATATCTAAATATTTTCCATTTGTCAATCTGGACTGACGGAGTTCTATGTATAACATATCAGCCTAGATTATTAAAGATGCATTTAAGAATTCAAAATTTTGTATATGAAACGCAGCACTTTTATTTGCAAGTTCATTGTATAGAATTGACCAGATAAGTTGATTTTATATTAAAGCTTAGTTATTTGCTTCTTACACTGAAATGCTTTTACAATGCTACAGTAACAGGCCACAAACAAGTCTTTCTTCACTAACGTTTTGTAATTAACCTGCAAATTGTATACTTTCTAAACTGTGGTTCAGTCAAATTCAAAATTATATACTAAAACTATAAATTGGTAGAATAAAATGTGACTTGGGTGAGCGCTATGATTGTAATTATTACTGTACAGGTAACTTCTGTTTGTTTTTTACAGAGGAGCCCAGGCTTTTGGCCTCTGTGCAGTACGAGTTGCTGCTTCTGAGTCTGCAAAGCAACAATTTGCACATGCTTATATCTCCGGGCCAAAAACCAATCTTCTCTCTGGATTATGATGTAAAGGGTCAGCGGGTATTCTGGGTCTGTCTGCAGGAGGAAAGCATCAAATATGCAGTACATGGAGAAACTGGCAATATTCGAACACTTGTTAAAGGTTTGAAATCTGATTTTAAATGTACCCTATCCACTTAGCCTTCATTACCTAAAATTTAACTGGACTTTTAATGTATCTTCTATAAACAGGTGTGAAATCAGACTCTATTGCTGTAGACTGGATAGCAGGTAACCTGTACTGGGTCGATGGTGTTTCTGGCCAAATTTTAGCTGTACGGATTACTGACGCTGTAGTCAAGCGACAAAACGTCACTGTGATTCTTGATGATCTGGAGCAGCCTCGTTCACTGGTGCTTCTGCCACAAAAAGGGTCAGTAAGACTCCTTTTTTGAAAATTTTTTTGATCAGGCCCCCAAATAAATTGGTAGTACCTGTAAAGAATGGTTAGTGTTTATGAAAAGTTTGACTAATTCTTTCTAGGATAATGCTCTGGTCAGAAATTGGGAAGTTGTCAACGATAAAGCAGGCTGCCATGGATGGTTCAGAGAGCAAGGTGCTGCTTGATCATGGTTTAAACTGGCCAATAGCCTTGGCTGTGGATCTTATAACTGACCGAATCTACTGGGCAGATCAGAAGCTTAAGTGCATTGGTTCAGCTGCAATGAATGGCGAGGATGTACAGGTACATTTTATTTTAAGTAGGGTTTAAACTTTTTTTTTTTTTTTTTTTTTTCTTTTAAATCTGATAATTAATAATAATTCTTGCCTTTCATTTTTTGTGTGAAGCTGTTGCAGCTGATTGAGACCTCAAGCCCCTTCTCCGTAGCAGTGTTTAATGATATGGTGTACTGGTCTGACACCAAGAGACTGGCCATCTATGGTGCTCACAAAATCAGTGGAAAAAATCGCAAGGTTATTCTCAAAAGACCTGGCCAACCGCTTGGCCTTAAAGTAAGCATTTATCTTTGGATTATTTATTTTTTTTTTTAATGGACTTTCAATTTATTTTATTTTTTAAATTTAATTTTTACTTTCCTTATTTCAGATTGTCCATCCCCTTGTACAGTATGATGTACCTAATCCTTGTGAGAGACTTCGGTGTTCGCACATGTGTGTTTTAGCTCCAGGTCTCCGTGCATTGTGTCGTTGTCCTGCAGGACTGCTGTTAGCTGAGGACAGGTTTACTTGTGGCCCACCTGAAAACTCTTCTAATTCCTTTGTTCTTCTTCTTTCTCCAACTCGACTCACAAAGGTAGAATACAAGGGAATTGCTTCAGACTGTTTTCATTGCAGCTCACATTTATTTATTTTTTTTTTTTTGGTGTGTAGATTCCCACTGCAAGCTTGCATGAGCAGGTTGGACTAAAGCAGTGGCCTACCCACAGTACCCAATATCTTCCTGGTATAACTGAAGCCTCCGATTTGGACTTGGTTCTAAGTGACAACACCCTTTATGTGGCAGATATCAGCCTGGCCTCCGTGACTCCAATTAAATTAGATGACTCCATGTTGATGCCTCAGGGCCCGATTCTGCATTTACCAGGGGATACGTTGACTGCCCTAGCTGTAGACTGGATCACACACAGCTTGTATTGGAGCAGCAACAAGAAGCCTCAGATCTATGTTACATCAGCAGATGGGAAGTTTACCTGCCTTGTTCTGGAAGCTGGGCTTCAAGATGCCACATCTATTGCACTGCATCCACCCACAGGTAGAATGTGCTTCACAGCTATAGGGTTATCAGGGAACAGTGCTGTGCCTCAGGTGGACTGTGCTGCTATGGATGGCCGGAACCGTGTGTTGCTTTGGAAAAAATCACAGCTTCCCAATTTCTTGACTTTTTCAAGTCAAGGTACAACAGTTTACTGGGCAGATATCGGTAAGTTAGCAGGCACAGCATCTTTTGTTTCAAGTTTGAAAGTGAGAGTAAAAAATGCTTGTGGTAGTTTAGTGCGAATTGCAAAATAAAATTTTGCATTAGGAAACAATCCGCAACAGAATTGCCCAACTATTTGTGTGACAATGCAAAATGCTTCACATTTTAAGGTTATTGCATTCAATGAGAGAAACTAACAGTAGTCCAGTTGGAAAGACTATAGACCTAGAATATTTGTGCAAGTAATTAAGTGTTCATTACCATGAAAAAGTATATAATTTATTTGGATGATTAGTTAGTTGACAAAACCAGATTGCAATATTCGTTACAATTATCCAGTATTGTGTTTGAATAATTTCACTGAGGTGTATAACTTTTATTAATTTGTACAGCCACTGAAGTAATTTGCTCTGTGGACCTTGATGGATCGAATTACAGGGAATATAAAACTGGGACAGGCGCGCCCTTAATTATATCTTTAACCCTAAGTGAAAATATTCTCTTTTGGATCACCCGGTACAATGGTAAGTGCTGATTATCTTGTCTTAGTTGCTACCAGCAGATGGCAGCCTGGTGTTTTTGTAAAATGGTTACTATTGTAGAAATTCTACATTTTCTGTAGTATTGCTTGTAGTTTTTGTGTAATGATATTTCCTAGTTTTGTTAATGTGCTTCTTGTAGGTACAACTACTGTGTGGTATAGTGACTGCATCCAGCCCAAGCATTTGTGGTTTGAAGTGCAAACAAATATAATAGCACTGAAAGCATACAGTGCAAGCAGCCAGAAAGGTAAGTGTATTTCTTGTACAATTAGTGAAATCTATCTGTACTGCTGCTTCCTTTTTCTTTTTGTTCTAGTGGAGATCGCTTGAGTATAGGTAAAGTCATGTGATACTTGCTGGCTTGTGAAACTAGCTCAAGCGCTTCATTTAAAGCCCCCCCCCCCCCAAGACTTGCTCATGCCCACGTAGCTGTTGAACTAGTTTGACAACCACAGTACATACTTTGCATTCTACTGTTGGTATGGTAACTATTCGTTTATTTTAGGGTCATTCGCAATTTTAATCTGTTGGGTTTTTTTTTTGTTTTGTTTTTTTATAGGGACAAACCTATGTGGAGAGAATAATGGTGGTTGTAGCCACCTGTGTCTGGCATACCCAGGGGGACGTTCATGCCGCTGTACACAAGGCTACATTGCTGTAAATGATGTCCAGTGTATTCCAGGCTTGAAGTGTCCATCAGGCACAAAGTCTTGCAAAGACAAATACAAGTGCCTCTCCGCAACTAGATTTTGTGACCAGATCCCTGATTGCCAGGATGGCTCAGATGAGGAAGGCTGCCTTGCCAATAAAGATCAGCTGATGGTTGGCAGCAAGTCCTGTAATTCTGAATTCTGTAATGGTCAAGGTCGCTGTATAATTCAAAACGGGAAACAAGTCTGTGAGTGTGTGCCGAGCTACAGTGGACAATTCTGTCAGGATGAGGCATCCAGCAGTGTTCCTATTGTCCTTACAGTCATCTTTATTATTTGTCTAGTTATTGCAGCTGCAGCAGTTCTAAAATGGAGGTATGGTTTTTTTAGTACTAAAGTTTGATTATAACCCTATCTACACCTATTTATTTTATTTATTTATTCATTTTTAAACAGACAATGGAAATCAGGAAGAAGTCTGTCCATAGATAAAGAAACTCTTATGAAGGACATGGATGAACAGGAGGCATTCCCTGAAAACTTTTCCAATGAACTCTACAACCCAATGGAAGAGGTAGTTCATGATCCTGATCAATGATTTGAAAAGAACTTTATTGTGTAATAAGTGCTGTATTGATGTGTCAAAACTTGTACATGCTGTGTAATTACAAGAGTTTTGTACTATTAAATACCAGGTAATGGAACTATTAATTTAATTATATTTGACTGTAAAAATGTTATTTAAATGATCAAATAGTTTGTCACCCTGGTTACTAATTTTATCATATTCACAAGCAAGCCATTAAATACACTAGGACGTCCCTACACATCTAATTTTTGCCTTTTCTTTCACAGGAAAAACCACCTGCTGTATAATGGATTTTAAAAATTAAAAGTATGTTTTGAACATGAAAATCTTGTGTGGTTACTCCAATTACCCCCTCCTGCCACCTTCTATTCTATCCTGGTCAACATCCTGCAGCTGCAGTTTACTGACATTAAACAGGTTTTGTTGGTCAGGCATCAAAGCAGCACTAACAAACTGAAGATAATGTGTGTAGCTGAATGCCTGATTTGCCTATAAGTTTATAGCTGGAACACTGTTTTAATAAAGCAAAATATAAAAGGAAAAAGCAACACACTTGGTGTCTAACGTGTCACAGGGAATAAAATGATGTACATACTGTAGCGTAACCAGTTAAATTTTTTCCCGAGAGCACCAGAAATGTTTTATCACTACTATAGTCACTCAAAGCCTGTTTATACTGCTGGAAATTTATCAGCGTATCCTTTGAACATGTTACCTGCTTAATCCCTAATTCAGGGTCACTGGGGTCTGTTGGTGCTTATCCCAGTGCACATGGAGCTAGAGACAGGGGTACACTAGACAGTTTGCCAGTCCATTTGCAAGGACACGCATGAACAACCAACAACTCACACACTCCGATGAGCAATTTAAACAACCTTATCTTGGGCGGAATATTGACCGTTTCTCCATATACTCCACACTGAAAAATTCTCGAACCCAGACCCATGCTAACCACCGTGCTGCCCCATAATTTGAACAAAATGTTTGAAATATTTTTGCTTGTTTTTATAGAACTAGTATACACCACACCAATGGGGAGCAATGATTGGAAAGGAGTAAGACTATAGTTAGTGTAATGTACATGCCTGTGTGTGCGCGCACACACACACACACACACACACAGTACCCATTTTAGGATACCCTGTCCATCTCTATGGGGGGGAGAGATAAGCTAAATGAGAACTATGAAACTGTTCTGCAAATGTTGATGTTCTAATAAAACAATAATGGGAATAACTGTATTGAGGATTTATCGGGGAATAAAATGACACCAGTGACCAGGAACGCCATGAGTGCCTGGATGTCTCAGGACTGTTTCTTCAACATTTACACCCTAAACCCACTAATGATTCGTTAACTTTATGGGGATAAAGATCTTTTGTAAAATATAATTAACGGGTGAGAGTTTGGAACCTACAAAGTGCTGGAAGGTAAATTGGGTAATAAAAGTAATTATGAACTAATAAGTGCTTATAAGTTTCATTCATTCATCTTACAGGTTTATTTCCTCATTCTTGGTCCTGTGGGTCTGCTGGAGCCTGTCCCAGCGCATATAGGCAGGGGTACACCCTGGACAGGTCACCAGTCCATCGCAAGACCACACATACACACTTTCTCTCCTATAGGCAATTTAGACTCACCAATCAGTCTAGTGTACATGTTTTAAGACTGTGGGAGGAAACAAATTACCCGGAGGAAACCCATGAAAGCGCTCGGAAAACATGGACACTAGTGTGTACAGAAAGACCCTTTGAACCCGGGGCAGTGCAAATAGCGCCGCATAATGTTATAATTATATATATAGGTTTTTTATATATAGGAGAAAAAGTTTGTTTTAGAGTCATTTATACAAATTTCACTGCTATTCCACGTGACTGGCGAAATTAGCCGAATTGGCGGCGTCAAGGTCACGTGACGCAACACGACACGTCCTTGACTAGTATTTTGTATTCCTCAATTTAATGTCACATAAAAAAATAATCTTTATAAATTCCACGCTTATTTTTTTTATGTCAATTACGTTTGAACATGTTTGTAACTGTGTGATGTAACACAATGTTTATTCAAAGCAACTGAAGTAACATTTTCCCCGACGTGTCTGACTGTGTGTGTGTGTGTGTGTGTGTGTGTGTGTGTGTGTATACGTGTACAGGCATTTTTTTCCTCACCTGTGATTGCAGGTCCTCACATGAGTCTGGAGCAGGGTGGGGTGGTGTGTCAGTCATCCTGTTGTTCCAGGATCTTGTTCTTTAACCTGTTTATTTTCCAACATTGCTCACTTTGGTGGAAACTTCAAAACAACGTAGAACCTTTTTCTTTTTACTCATTCAGACCTCACGGTTTTGGGTGATTATAACTTGGGGAAATAGAGAAGTGGTGAGTATGTTCGAATAATTATGTTTGTGGTATTTATAAGTGGGCAGTTTGTTACAAGCTGGTTGAACCTGACTGTCCTGCTGACATTAAACACTTGATATGATGGATTTTGATAGGAATTGATAAGTTTTTATTTCTTTTTCCTACTGTGTTTTCTTCAAGTTCAACTATTAAGATACACCAGCTGTATTTGCATAGAATTGAGATCATTGTGTATAATTATGGACTAGAAATTGTAAACACACAATTCGATTAAAAAAAAAAAAAAGTCTTTAAAGGCAAGTCTTTCTGTTTTGCATGTCTACCCGTCCTTTTGCACACTTTGTCCCTAAAAAAAATGGAAGAAGATGATTTACATCTAACCAAATAAAATGTACAAACTGATGAGATTTGGATAATAAATAAAATGACCTGGCTCTCCGTTTCTGCAGAAGCCCAACATGTCGAGTGATTATCGAGCTCTGAGTCAAAGCCTGTTGAAATGCAAACTTCAGCGCTGTAATAACCGTGGCGAATGTGTGATACTGAACGGGTTGCAGGTCTGTAAGTGTATCCTGGGCTACAGAGGAGACTCATGTGAAGAGACGGTCAATGATGGATTAGCCATCCCTCTCACTCTGGGAGTCTTGGGCATCATCATTGCCGTCATGATCATGGCGTTTGGTGTTGCGTTTTACCAGCAAAAGAAGAGAGAACGTTTGTGGTATGATCCAAACGATGGCTTTTTCTTGCCTTCCTTTGGGTTTTAAACATGTTTTCCTGTTTATCAAAGTTCATTTACTTTTATTTGAACGTGTCTGAATCATTTTTGCTAAACTATTATTTGTAACTTTGCCCTTAGGCAACAAATGGAGGAGAAAAAGGAAGCCATGAATAAGAATGGAAATTTCTCTCATGCATAACCACATCCCTGCAACTAATATTAAGACCTACTAAAAGGTATTTTCTTTTAAGGATAGTTATGAGCATTTAGATCCAAACAGAATGCCTGGATGATGCAATCCAAAAAAAAAATCCAATTTTATTTGTCACATACATGATTATACTGTACAACATATAGTGAAATGTTTTTCTTCGCATATCCCATCTTAGTAAGTTGGGAGTTGTACAGCGCTCCTGTAGGAAGGGTTAAGGGTCTTGCTCAAGGACCCAACTTGTGGCAGACTTGAGCCCAGGTCTTCTTTGGCGGTGGTGGGGCTTGAACCCAGGTCTTCCTGGTCTCCCGATCAACAACTTGGCACCATTTGAGCCACCACTGCCCCTTACATAGGCTTTTATTAATTATCTCCTAATAAATATATTAGCATATTTATTTCTTTGTATATATATATATATATATATATTTCTAATACACGCAAAGTAGGAAATCCTATTCTACCTAAAAGGGGAAATAATAAAATATGCTCTTCTTTTTTTCCCCCAAATAAATGCAGTATAGTTTCAGGGCTAGATAATTTAATAGGATTATCTAATTATTGTGGTAAATTGGCACAAAGCACTGTTATACAATATAACAATTACTATGTTTTTAGACCATATTACTTTATTAATTAGGAAAAAAGCGCAGTATGATTGTTTCATTTAATGCCGTCCAAATGTGTGTGTCTGTTGTGTGTCAGGTAAAACAAGGTTATTTCCTTGTAGCCTATAAAATATTTGTATGACTTTGCTCCCAGCATACAACTCTGTGGAACTACACAAAAATGGGTACAATGTAGTAATTAAAAAATTATTTAAGGTATGAACCATGTGAATATTTATGAGAATTATGTGAATTATTATTATTATTATTATTAGTTTACTTAAGAAAAAATAGTTAATAGCAGCCAATAGGCCATGTGATGCATGTTGTTGACTTTGCGTAGTAAGCACAATGTTTACTATCTGATCTCTTTGTGTTTTGTCACCACAGGCAAAAAGGAATAAAAACAAATACTCCTCTTCGTTGTTTGCTTGGAACGCATGCTTTAAAGGTTGGAAAACATAATTTATACAAAAAAAATTCCACATTTCTACCTTCAGAAAATGGAGAATTGTGTCTTGCTGGGTGCTGCTTTAAAATGCTCGGTAAATGCTGTCGGCTGATGTTTCAAGTGCCTTCCTGCGTTGCCAGATTTTTCTTTTGTGATTTTGTAAGTTTGTTTTCCACATATGCAAAAAAAAATCGTCTTGTTTTTTTAAAGACGACATGTCACCGATACTGATCATCTCATCTCACTCAGTCTCATGGCACTGAAATAATGCAGTATCTATCTAAAAATGACAAGTATTTCAGAAATGTGTTGTGCTTTTACACCAGGCCAGAGCAAACCATGCTGCACTTAGGTTCGATTGATTCGGAGAATGATGTGCTTTGGAGCCAGCGCTAGAGAAACACTTTAAAACTATTGTTTGAGGTTTTTGACAAAAACAAAAGAGCTAAAGTTAAACGGTCCGCTATATTCACAGATAACAGTTTATCTTCTGCACTTGTATGGTTAAAACTTGGCCATAATATTTTATGTACATTTAATATCTTTTAATGTTATTTGCAATTTTACTTATTTACATAAATAAAATAGATTTGATCTTTCCTCTGCTTTGTGTTAATCTTTGTGAATATATCATTTATTCATTCATTCATAGCCGTGGGGTCACAGGGATCTGCTGGAGCCTAGAATCTCTCTTGAGAGGGCGAAAAGCAGGAAGGGTACACCCTGGACAGGTTGCCAGTTTATCACAGGGCCACACACACTCAATTTAGAATCACCAATCAATCTAACATACATGTTTATGGACTGTGGGAGGAAACCCACTCAAGTGTGGGGAGAACATGCAAACTCTGACACAGAAAGTTTATTGCTATTAACTGTTAAGAAATGATGCTTTAAGTAATAATCAAAAATTAGATAAAATCCCACTGATAATTATTTCCTTATAGCAGACCATCCAGAAACCCAACTAAAGAATTATTTTCATGCAGCAGAACAAGTAAATATGAATCTTGCTTGAGGCTTAAATATGTCTTATAAAGCTTTTCTGTGTTTATATGTCAACATTTTATTGCCGCACTATTTATGTACACTAATGAACAATCTATTGTTTATTATAATACAAATGAATCCCCCATGATTTAGTCTGGAAATAAAGCAGGTGGGTGATTATATTATTTAACATCATTTTATATTTTTATCTTAACAAATGTATTCTGAGAAGTATGAACAGAACAAACCATTTCCTCTTGTCCCCTATCTACTCACTCGTTTTAGTATTTAAGGTGGGGCTGCACCAAATCCAGACAGACCAGTCTCACCTGATTCAAGACCTACTTTTAGTTCTGCTTGTTTCCTGTCAAGCCCCTGAATCTAAAATGAAAACTAAAATAAGTCTTAAGAGTCCTTAATGATGGTTTGTTTTATTAATCAACAGTGCTCAGGTTTCAAATTCAACACACGTACAATATTTACAAAGTAAAAGCTTTATACATGGAAATACAAAGTGTTTTGTACCGTCATATAATTACATAAATGACTGTTTACCTCTGACAAAAGATTGTTCAGCAACTTATTGTAAAATAAAAAATTGTACCGTACAACCTGGCAAGTAAACAAAAGTAAACCAATGACCGATGCAAAGTTTAATTCACAGTATGATAAGTTTAATCATCCACTCAGATTCATTTTTATTTTATTTACATTACTGGCATTTGGTGAAGTTCTTATCCAGAGGAACGTACATTAATCTCCACATAAATCTACATTTCTATTATAGTATATTATCCCCTTGCTAAAGGGCCCAGCAGTGGAGATCTTCCAATTAGCAGTCCAACACCACTGTACTACCACTTCCAACACCATTTCAAGAACCTTTCTTTATTGTGTTTATGTTCAGGTCCATAAGAATGATGTCATAAACAGACATTCTTTGTATTGTGGAATACTTTTCCAGCGCTGTAGTATTGGTATTTCGATAATGTAGGAAACGTCAATACTATTTACATTCCATGTGATTGCCTGTGTTGAGACTTTTACATTTACAGCATATGGCATACACCTTTATCAATATCTCTTTTTTTTTTTAATACATATGGGGCCTTGATCGGTGGCCCAGCAGTGACAGTTAGCAGTCCAACCTCTTAACCACCGCACTACCACTTTCTAGATTTACAGCATTTAGCAGGCGCTCTTATCCTGAGTGACTTACATTTGATCACTCTGCAATTGTGGGTTAAGGGCTTTGCTCTAGAGCCAACAGTGGTTTCCTTGGTGGACGTGGGAATCGAACACGGTCTTGCTGGTATCAGTCAAATACCTTTTCACCAAGCCACCACTTCCCACATTCTACATTTTAATGATCTATTGGAGCTTTTTAAACGTATAGTCAATACTTATAGTAGTAAACCGCAGACCAGAAGTAACCTATATGATCGTTCCATTCAAAAAGTCATAACGTCCAGCAGATTCTGCGTAAAGTTCCTCATCACAAATCCGCATCGTAAGGTCTTGGGTTATAGGACGGGTTAACCGTGCCTTTTTTTGGGGATTTGGCTCTCGGATAATCGAGATCGTCGTCCAGAGAGTCTCGGGAATACGGGACACTCGAGCTGCTGGGGGTGACACTCCTGGGAATGTGGCTGCGCGGATATGGGACCGGATTAGCCGCACGCGTAGTTTGACGTGGTGAGCGCGTAGCTTGCTGGTTTTCTCCGCGATTCAGTCCTCCGCAACATCGAAAGAATCCCACGCATATGACAAAACCACCAAGCACCTCTAAAATGCCACCGATGTATCCCAGAACTATGCAATAGCCCACCCGGATGTCCGGGTTTTGCGGGTTGGTAAAAGTGGTGGTCGTGTTAAGGCGGTTTAGTATGTGCGTATACCAGGCAATAGGGATGATCGCTAGCACACCGGAGCAGAATATCAGTAGGCCACCGACTCCGGCGAGGATCCATCTTGGAGGCCTGTCGGTCCAGCAACGGGCAGCAGGCGTGACCACGGCCAACCCTACAGCAGTGACAATCAACGAGGCGATCATCATACCCTGTGCCACAGGAATGATCTGGTTGTTGAAATAGGTTTGGTCGGTGCCTCGCAAGTTGCAGGAGATGTCATTAGATGTGGTGAAGCTTTTGCAGATGTCCCAGATTCCCTGGTTGATCACTGTGTCCACAGACTGGCCGGAGATGCCATAGAGCTGTCGCCAACTGGGCGCCACTGTGCTCGTCAGGTCCAGGACCCAACCGCAGGGCGCAAGAACCAGTCCGAAGATCAAAATCCCTGGTGTCCTCATTGTTGAGCCGGAAAGACAACGATGATTTACTCGCTCTCTTTCTTACAACTTTAGTTTCAAACAAGTGCAGTGTGCTTTATAAACAGGTGAGACGAGAGTGAAACCGAGGGAGGATCCCTCCATTCATACCTGCCATTAATAGCCGAGGGGAAGAGTTCTGAGATCTGAGCAGGTGGTGTCGTAAGCGAGGCTTGTTTTGAAAAGAATTTGCATAAATTCAAGGTTTTACCTGTGGAATAGTATAGGAGAGAGTTTCGATCAATTTGAACATTATTTAATTACCAAAAAATATTCAACCACATACCAATATAGATGATCTGTAACTATTGACTGATATTTATATTTTATAGGAGACACCCTATACAACGGAGCAAATTGGTGGTGCCTGGAATTGAATCCTGATCTTCCAATTAGCAGCCCAACACCTTAAATGCTGTGCTGCTATATTCCCTACTCAAAAATCTGTTCTTTTTTTATATTTAGGCATAATTTGTTCTCATGTACTCCATTAAGTGTAAATTGGGCCTCTAAGATTTGAGTGAGATTGCATCCAGGGTTTTGACTACAGGCCATACGAGTTTGTCCAGTCTAACCTTTGCAAACCATCTCCCTCTGTGCCCTTTTGTATTATCATGCAGAAACAGGTTTTAATTGGATACATACTGTAATTTGTGAAAAACGGATATGTGATTAGTCCTCATGTAAATGTCTTCATTTATCACATATACTTTACAGCACAGCAAAATTTTTATCATCACATATCCCAGCTTAGAAGTTTGGGTCAAAGACAAGGGTCAGATATAATACAGCACCCCTGGAGCAGGAAAGGTTAAAGGGCAGCAAACAACAACTCACGCTTTAATTATTTGAGCTACTATGTAAGGTAATAAAAGTGCCTGAGGACATGAGTTGCATGTGGTGTTTTAAAGTTACATGTCAGGGATCCAAAATAACTTGATCGTTTTAACATTTCGCAATTATCTATAAGAGGTTCTAAAACAAAGGGCGGCATAACGGATACTACGGTCGCCTCACAACAAGAAGGTCCTGGCTTCGAATTCCGGCCCGAGATTTTTTTGTGTGGAGTTTGCATGTTCTCCCCGCGCTTGCATAGGTTTCCTCCGGGTATTCCGGTTTCCTTCCACAGTCCAAAAACATACAGATTAGGCGACTGGTGATTCTAAATTGTCCATAGGAGTGAATGTGTGTGTGAAATGTTTTTTGTTTATGTGCGGCCCTGCGATCGATTAGCGACCCGTCCAGGGTGTACCCCCGCCTCTTGCCCTATGTGCGCTGGGATAGGCACCAGCGGACCCTCATGATCACAAATTAGGTAATAAGCGGGTAAGAAGATGAATGAATGAATGAGGTTCTAAAACGTTTCTTGCTTACACACCCCTTCCTAAAATGTTCCCTCTGATCTCAACTTCTTCTTAGAACATTTAAATATCTTAAAAAAAGATAAACCGACCATCATCATCAATATCATTTTCTGACTTCATATACGGTGGCGCAGCGGATGGCACAGTCGTCTCACAACAAGAAGGTCCCGGGTTCGAATCCTGGCCCGGGATCTTTCTGTGCGGAGTTTGCATGTTCTCCCTGCACTTGTGTGGGTTTCCTCCAGGTGCTCTGGTTTCCTCCCACAGTCCAAAAACATGCAGATTAGGTGGATTGGTGATTG
>JAOTRA010000006.1:195283-223968 GCA_026260255.1 Pseudolaguvia tuberculata | reverse complement strand
GACCGGCACTAAGAATGCACTGGCTTGTGCAACCCTAATGGCTGGGTTGAATGAATGAATGAATGAATGAATGAATGTCATCTTGACTTTTTATTTTCTCTTGTTTTTTCTTTTTGTTTCCTCTTTGGCTCCCTCCAGTGGACAACATTTGTATTACTGAATCCGATTGACATAAATGGCTAAATCATTTGAATGATTACATTGCATACTTAATTAATCCAGCATTAAACTTAAATTAACTGGTTCACTGTACATTAATAACATTGTTTAATTAATTCACTTTAGCTTGCAATAATGATAAATCATCAGCATTGGTTAACATATTGGACTTCTGATCAGAAGATTGTGAGTTCAATCTCCAGCCTACACCATTCCACTGATGGGCCCCTGGGAAAGGCCCGTAAAATTCAGTTGCTCAGTTCAATTAATAAAATGCCAGAAATGCAACTATGTCCCTTTAGCTGATAGGTGGAGCTACACGACCAGGTAAAAGTATTGTACAGAAAATAATTTTGTTTACAGTCTATAAAAAATAATATTAAATTGTTAAAGATTTTTTAACCGACTTCCGGTTTAATTGACAGTTTATAATAAACCCCTTCTTGTATTCTACTGAATTAATCATGTCGGATATGGTAAGGAAAGGGTTAACTGCGTGAAAACGACACGCTCATGAATTAAACCCGTCCACACGCCCTTCCACACACACACACACACATTGCTCTGATTCGCTCGCGCTCTCGGAGATATTAAAAGGACGATATGAGTCGCGCTCGCACGAGCCGCACGCGAGCACGGCGCCACTGACCGCCTGCCTGAAAGTGATAAAAGCGCGCGGCTTAATTCCGCTTGTGTGTTTTGTTGTGGCGCACCGGCTGAGCGCTCGCGCTGCGGAATCCGCGCACAACACCGAGCAGAAATACAGCGTGCGTTCACAAGCAGCACTGAAATGCTCCTGTACGTGCTCGGGGTTTTTATTCTACCCATGTGTTTCCAGCTGCTCGAAGGTGAGTATTAATTTTGATAAATAAATCTGCAGAAATGAGCGCGCTCGTTTTATTGATTGACTCCTAATGCAACTGTAGTATGATGCAACATTGTTTATTTGGACCGTAGCTTTGAATACCGACTGTAACCAATGGTGCATTGTATAATTAACTGATCGCTCGGGCCTCCTGGAAGTGTTTGGTAGCAACGTGCTGCTTTGCACGGCTGATCATCACGCGACTTTCACGTGCTCATTTTTATTTCCACTCGTGGGTTATAATGACGCGCTTCTCCGTCATTTATTTATTGGATGCTGATCGTTTACGGGTTAATTCTTGGACACGGGTCCGAACCGGTGGCAGCGTCCTTTTGGAAATATTGTGTACAAATGGGTAAACAAGGGTCGCGTGCGCGTGCTGATTACCCCACGTTGCGTGATAGATATTAAAACAGGTGATGTCATATCAACGCGCCAAAGTTCACCTGAACCTGCCCCACTGGAGCAGATCTTTGGTAGACATCTACCGCATATATTCATTCATTCATTCATTCATTCATTCATTCATCTATCTTCTTACCTGCTTTTTCCATAATTCGGCGTTGGGTCAGCTATTGTACAGCACCCCTGGAGCAGGAAGGGTTAAGGGTCTTGCTCAAGGACCCAACCGTGTTTGACTTGAGCCCTGGTCTTCTTTGGCTGTGGTGAGGCTTGAATCCAGGTCTTTCTGGTCTCCCGATCCACAACTCAGCACCATAACCATTTGAGCCACCACTGCCCCCATCAAATTGTTTATACATACACTAATATTCTGGTCTAGACCTTTACTTTACATTTATTCATTCATTCATCCTGCTTATTCCCCAATTTGGGGTCATGGGGGTCTGCTGGAGCCTATCCCAGCACACATGGGGTGAGAGGCAAGGGTATACCCTGGACAGTTTGCCAGTCCATCACAGGGCCACACATAGATGAACAACCACTCACACACATTCACTCCTATTGTACAATTTTTGACTCCCCAATCAACCTAATGTACAAGTTTTTGGATGGTGGGGGGAAACCGGAGTATCTGGAGGAAACGGCCACACATATATTCACACCATTTTTGCGCCAGTTCTCTACTAGAAGCTTAAACGTGCTGATATATTTTTACTTTAAGGACATTGATCAATGATCAGATTCAGCATTGAATGTTTAAGATTTAAGGAATGAATGTTTAAGATGTTTATCTGATAGCTGATCTGTTGTTGGTTGCATTCCCAGGACCGCCAAGCCACCACTGTATATATCACTATATCCTTGTTACCTTTTTTAGGGTTGAAGATATACTTTTAATGAGTTACTTTGTTTTGTAAATAATTTTTTCTATGGACCATGACACTTATGAGAAACGTTGCAGTCTTTAGTTCCTAGAGCGTCTGCTTTTTACCTGAAACAAATAAGCAGCTGGTTTATTACCTCCCCTCCCAGTGTCCAGTGGGGTATCTGGTGTTGCTTATTGTTTTCTTGGACTGTTCCTTTTTTTTTCGTCCTTTGGCTGCTCCTGTTAGGGGTTGCCACAGCGGATCGTTGAATGTCCTTCCTAACTCAACCCTCCCATTTACCCGGACTTAAGTCCGGCACTAAGGCTGCACCCTAATGGCTGGGATTTTATGGCCAATCTGGACAGTAGGATTAAACTGGAGTACCCCGGGGAAACTGACTCGGGCACAGGAGAACATGCAAACTCACCCCGACCATGGAATCGAACCCTGGACCTTCTGAGGCTGTTACATGACCAGATCTGTCTATTTTTCCATCTGTTTGGTGGAAAAATATTTAGTAAATTCTACCTGCTCTCATCACTGCAGTGAACTTTAATTCTGGTCCACTTATGCACCTTAAAACCCTTTAAGGTACGTAAGTCTCTGGAATTTTACTGTTCAATTTACAAAATATAAATGCACCGTTGCAGTCTTCACTTTTCTGAGTTGATTATTCTTCGCTCAGCTTTATTAATTAATTCACACACAAAGATCCCTGGCCGGGGAATCAAACCCAAGGCCTTCTTGTTGTGAGGCGACTGTGCTAACCGCTACACCACCACACCGCCCTCAGATTTATTTTTTTATAATTCATTTACATACTTAATTTAATAGAAATTCTTATAAATAATTGAGTAAATATTTAAGGTGGTTAGTTTTTCTTTGATATGTTTCTATCTAAGACGATTGGTTTTTATTTAGTTGGGTAGATGTGCAGTTCTTTGTTTATTCCAGGAAAAAGGGTTCAGCCTTCATAGTTAAGCTAAAGACACAACACACGGCTTCGTTTTATATTGCATCAATTAACACACCTGTTTAACTATTCGCCTGTTTTCATTGCAATAAGAATGAAGGGAGGGAATTGGTGGCTTAGTGGTTAAGGTGTCAGACTGATACCAGAAAGACCAGGGTTCAATTCCCTTTTCCATCAGCAACTGATGTGGGCCCTTGAGCAAGACCCTTAACCCTTAATTGCTCAGTTAGAGACAGAGTGGTTGGAAATTGAATAAAAGTACTAAAGTAAAAAACATGTTGATCATTATATACATCAAAGTTTGCAGTGTTGGCCAAATGATAAAGGCGTTATCACATGCTAATGCTATTTTTAATTCTGTATCATGTGGTTTTGTGACTGTAGGTTAAAAACTGTAGGTTATATTTGCAAAATGTCATGCGACACCAGAAATTACACCAGTTTTAATTACTCCGCTTTACAGAGGCTTGTAAATGAATGAATCGGGAGACTTAAATAAAGGAAGTGGTGGCTTAGTGGTTAAGAAACCACTTTGGGCCCTTGAGAAAGGCCCTATGCCCACAATTGCTCAGTTGTACAAAAGAGATCAGATATAAGTCACTCTGGAAATGCTGGAAATGTAAATATGGTTATTTTCAAAGTCGCTGTCCCCACGCCCAGTCTGTATTAGTCATTTAGTCTTTGTTTGAAGGACACGATCTGTTTTGCCTCTGAGGCTGTATTAATAATTTTACCGGGTCAGCGCCTTTTGCACAGCAGTGTTTGTGTGACCTGCCATAGGTTAATCTCATACCAGTACCATGAGAAAGAAAAAGAACGTCGATCAGTTTTAAAGAAAGCAAAAAAACCTTCTTGTATGTTGTCTGTCTTGTGTTTATAAGGAAAGAATAGATCATTAATGTTTGGAAGACCAAAGAGGAGATTTATGGATGTGGTGAGGGAAGACATACAGGTAGTTGGGGTAAAAGAGGCAGCTGTAGAGATGCCGGTGTGTCCTGTACTAAAGCTGATTATTTTTCCCCCCTATATTAGGATGTCCTGATTCCTAGGGCATGCTCTTGGTTCACCACGACACTGACCAGTTTCATGAGAATATTAAGCAGAAATTAGGTTATTTGTGATCTCTGCAATGAACATGTTTACTCCAGCCGTGGGTTTTCTTTTACTAGGGGTCCAGATTACGGTTTGCTCTGACTGGCACTGCCAGCTGTCTGCTTTTGTATCCAAACAAAGTCACAAATAATCATGACTGTTTCATTGTTCTCAAGAAGTAGATGTTTGGTCAGAGGTATGCATACTGGCCAGCTGTTGACAGCTGTTGTTGCCAGTGTGTGCTTTAATAAATCTTAGGGTTGTTGTTGTGGCTGCTGTCATGTCTGCTTCAATTTAATGACCTTCATGAAGGCATTTGTTATTTTCTGAGCTTTGGTGCAAATTATAAACACACACACACACACGCGCAATTTATTGAATACACACCGGTTCTGAAAGCAAATCTCCTTTTTATGCAAGTGATTGAGGAAGCAGTGTGAATGGTTCAGGGTGCAGGTTGTTCGCATGGTGGATGCAGCTAAGCAGAAAGACTGTTCTGTTTGTCAGATTAGTTTGTGTCTAATCTGCACCTGCTTAATCCAATTGTTTGGTCTAGGATAAAGCATTGTTGAGGAGGGCCAGGAAAAGTTCTTTGCATGGTCTCCCCACACTCCGGTTTCTTCCCACAGTCCAAAAACATGCAGATTCGGTCAGTTGGTGATTCTAAATTGCCCATAGGAGTGAATGTGTGTGAATGGTTTTGTCTGCGTTTCCCTGCGATAGACAAATTACAGAAAAAGTGGGTAAGAAGATGGATGGCTGGATGAATGAATGAATGAATGATTGACATCCTGGTATTTTTAAAATAATAAGAATAGAAAGAAGAAAAATAATTTGACTGTCACATACATGATTATACAGAGTACAACATATAGTGAAATGTTTTTCTTTGCATATCCCATCTTAAGTTTGGGGACAGGGCGCAGGTCAGCTATTGTACAGCATCCCTGTAGTAGGAAGGGTTAAGGGTCTTGCTCAAGTACCCTACAGTGGTGGGCTTGAGCCCAGGTTTTTCCTTGGCGGTGGTGCCCAGGTCTTTCTGGTCGCCTGATCAACAACTCGTCACCTTAACCATTTGAGCCACCGCTGCCCCTTTTACTTCTGTATAATGCATTTTCAAAAATGGTTAGTGGTCACGGTAGTATCAATATTCGAACTTCGAACTATCTAATTATTATAATATCAATTACACCATTTAAATCTTTAATATATGCAATATAATATTTACATATATATATTAATATACTCTATGTATTTGTTGCTGTAGTTTTCAAATAAATAAATCCTGGTGATTTAATGACTATTTTTTATGTATTGTATTGTGACCCATGTACACTGCCTGGTCAAAAAAAGATCACGTTATTTTTTTTTTGAACCGCCTTTGTGGCATTGTTTTGATAAGCTTCTGCAATGTCACAAGATTTATTTTCATCCAATGTTGCATTGATGATGGTAGAGTCTGACTGCTGCTCAAAGCCTTATCCAGCACATCCCAAAGATTCTCTATGGAGTTTGGAATACATTGGTGGAATAACCTGGTCATTCAGTATATTCAGGAAGTTGGCCTAGTGTGACCTCATACTGTTGCTGATCCTAGACCTGACCAACTGCAGCAACCCCAGATCTTATACTTAAATATTCTATATTGTATTGTGTGGCGTTTGCAATACAGTGTGTGAAGTGGTAGCTTAGTGGTTACGGTGTCGGACTAATACCAGAAAGACCAGGGTTCTTTTCACACCTCCACCAAGCAGCCACTGTGGGCCCTTAAGCAAGACCCTTAACCTACAATTGCTCAGTTGTAAAAAAAAAAAAAAAAAGAGAGACCAAATGTAAGTCGTTCTGGATAAGAGCGTCTGCCAAATGCCGAACTGTAACACAGCCCTAATCTGTGTATTCTAATAAATAAATAAAATGTAAAGAATAAAATTAAGTTGATTTTTAAGATCACTTGGCTTTTTTGTAATAAACAAAATAAGTGTCACTTTTTCTTCTCCCTTTACCCCCATGTTAGGGTCACGAATAGAATGCGAATCGTCGCAGTTCCAGTGTGGAAACGGCCGCTGCATCCCATCTGTGTGGCAGTGTGACGGTGACGTGGACTGCACTGATGAGAGTGACGAGAACACATGTGGTGAGTCAATGTTTGTGTGTGAAAACACACGTTCATGCTAAGGCTTTAAATCTGATGCTTGGCATTAACGAGGCAAGAGAAACTGAGCTGATCCGCTTGATTACACACTGGGAGCCATAAGGTCCCTGTCTGGATGATCCGGCTCTCCTTGTATCTATGGTAACTGGGTCATAGACTTTGGGGGTGGGGTAACACGGTGTGTGGAAGAGTAGGGTTTGGCACAGACATGAAGGAATTGGAGGTAATTTATAAGTGTAACGCTTCGAGTGATTTTATCAAGGTTCCAGTTATCATCTTAAATGCACCATGGTTCCCTATTGTGCTCTCCTACCAAGTTTATCCTCATGAGTGTAAAATTTTAGTCCTTTAGTAAACATGCTAATTTATACCTCAGGACCCCTCGGGTGCTTCTGTCCATTCTTGCCACAGGAGCCTATTTCAGTAGAGAGCACACTTGTACACTGAGTGGACATGAAGTGACTGATAATGGGGCAGGGCTTGGTGCCAAACGGGAGATGGGGTCCCCTGCCAACTTGTAGGGCATGACTGTTGACATAAAGTATACGTTTACTTGTCAATTTTATTTGCATAGTGCTTTTTACAATGGTCATTGTCTCCAAGCAGCTTTCCTCAATCAAATGTAGTTATGAATGAAATAAAAATCTGTTCGTCCCCTATGAGAGAGCCAATGGTGCCGATGGCAAGACAAAAACCTCCCTGGATGGGAATAGGAAGAAGTCTTAAGATTAACCAGACTCAACAGAGATCCAGTCCTTATTTGGAGGAAAAAAGATGAATTAAATTATGCATGAATTTTGCAGTCAGTATGTGTAACCTGTAGTTGAGTCCTCGCTTAGAAAAACAGCTGGAGCAGCTTTAAGATGTGTGTATGTAGAGTTGTCAGGGGCGATTTGTAATTGCATTGCCTTTCATTGGCACAGGGGACATATGGGTTGTTATTCTAGGACATAGTGTTTGCATATGATTAAGGCAGTTGAAATGTGCAGAGTGTTAAATTGTAAACTCTTCTTTGTTGCAGTGAGGAAGACTTGTTCACCCCAGGACTTTATTTGCCTCAACGGCCAGTGCCTGCCAAAGCGATGGCACTGTGACGGAGAGCCTGACTGCGAAGACGGCTCGGACGAGAGAGCAGACGTGTGTCGTGAGTCAAATAGGTTTTTGTATTGTTTCCATTGTTGTCTGGCCTGGTCATGTTTACAGAAATGGGTTTGAAGTGGCTAGAGATGCTGTCAACCACATCAAAGTGTTGAGAGAATGTGTACTGGAAACCATGGCTCAAATTCCAAGAACTGTCTGGTTTGTGCTGAGTAAAGTTAAAAAATGGGGAATCTGTGATTTAATTTTTAATGATTAAAAAAGGCTTTTTTTTTTTGTTGCACAACTCCATCTCCCCTGAGTCACTCTCATTTGCTGCACCTTGCATATGTGCAACCCTGCAGATGTCTCTTCGCATGAATTTAGAGGCTGTGTCGTTTATAGTACTGGTGGCAGATCCGCTGGCATGTCCGGTCAGGTTACATCCCAGTTCTCTTTGTAACACTATGATGTCCTTTTAGATCTGGCTACAAAGCACTCCATCAACCCTGGTTGAGAACTAACAGAAATATGAGCAGCTGTTTTATTCGAGCATAGCAAGAAGTAGTTCCCCAAGGTCAAATATCTCATGTCCGGCGGTGGAAGTTGGAGCTCCGTTTGGGTGGAAAACTGTTTTTTTTTTTTTTTTTTTTGGTTCATGAAATGTCCATTAAATTGATATGTAAATAATCTGATTTGCATAGTTTCTTGGTTAGTTTTGTCATGCCTTATTCGAATTAATATTTAGGAAAATGATGAAAATGACGTGAAGCCCCCTGTTGTGTCTTGACTTATCAAGTGATGTTACAAGCAATTTCTTTAGTTCATTCTATGACATAGCAGAATTTATCAGAGTGTCTTAAAAGGGACAGTTACTCTTGTGTAAATATAAACTTTTGTCTGCATTGACTGGGGAAAATCTTTGACATGCCATATGTGTAGGTCGGTGGTAGTTTATCAAAGTCTATAGGAACGTACTATTGTTTTTGTTGATGTGTAGGTTAAATTTAGTGTTTGGACAAAGCCAACATATCGTCGCATTGACCAGGTGTCAAACATATTGAACAGATTATTGTTGAGTGTGGGACTTCAGTTTCTCTTCACTCAAAAAAAGACCTGACAGCCTGAATTAACCTTGAAGTAAGCCTTGAAGACTTGTAGTGTAAAGGTTGACCTAGAGGAACCAAAGTCCAACTTGCCCTCACTGAACACTTTTGGGATGAACTGAAGCACATGCTGCACCACAGACCTCCTCACCTCAACATAGCGGTCTGATTTGCTTTATGCAAGCTAGTTCAGACTTTAAACCGGGGGGTTCAATCAGACTCCAGGTTATCTGGTGTCCATATACATTTGACCAATATTATCCGCATTAGGTCACATGATTTAACCATTTCTTTTGATCAATCTTTTCTTCATTTTAGTTAGCAAAGGATGAACTTTGTTCACCTTGTAGGATGTAATTGCTTTGTGGTTTCTGCATATACTGTTGAAGACACTTGTGATATTGAGTGAATGTTCTTTAAACGTTCAACAATGTGTTTCTTGTGGCAAATTGCTTTAGTTCCTCAGGTTCCTAGACAGTATGAGGCAGATCCAGCATTTGTATAAAAACGTAAAAGTTACTAATGGGATTAAGTCAACATAACAAAGCATGTTTTAAAAGGTGGCTTGTCCTAACTTGCTGTTTTTCCTTTCAGACAGCAGAACTTGCCGCACAAATGAGTTTAGCTGTGGCACAGGCTCGACACTGTGTATACCCATCTTCTGGAAATGCGACGGTGAAAGAGACTGTGACAACGGAGAAGACGAGATGAGTTGCGGTGAGTCAGCGGCAATCTTGGAGTGGATTTTATTGGGTGAAAGACTGGTCTACAGAGAAAGCTGTTAATAGTACTTGGTCTATTGTGTAGCAAGAATTGAAGTTTGAATAGGAATACTTTCACAATTTGTACAAGGAACTTAAAAAAAAAATAAAAAATCAACGGTGTTTGAAAAGGTCCTTTATGTAATTTATTTAGTTTTGAGATTGTACCTGGGTTAAAAACTGCTCTCAATGCTGAAGGTGTGAAGCTGATTAACCCTGTAACAGAAGGTAGCAATGTGAACAGGATGTTTCCCAGATAGAAACAGTCTTGCGTTATGCCTGCCATGTCACGCAAAGCAGCTGGCGCTATATATGTTTCAGTGAGGAAAGCAAAACAACGTATGTAGCAGAGGTTGAGTGTTTTGGTACAATGAGCAGTGGTGGCTCAAGTGGTTAAGGTGTTGAGTTGTTGATCGTGAGACCATGAAGATCTGGGTTCAAGCCCCGCCAAAGAAGACGTGGGCTCTAGTCTGCCATTGTTGGCTCCTTGAGCAAAACCCTTAACACTTCCTGCTTCAAGTTGACGCTCTGAGCCCCAACTTACTAAGATGGGATATGCGAAGAAAAATAGTTAACATGTTGTACTGTGTATAATCATGTATGTCACAAATTAAATTAGATTCTCCTGATTTGTAGGTCTTGTAGAATAGTTTTTGGGGTTTTTTTTTTTTTTGCAAGAGTTCGTTTAAAATACCCTATATTGTTAAAAATAATCTAATAAAAATCTGACCAGGTGAAAGTATGAAAATCACTCTGTATGTGTACTCTGTCCAGAATTGGGAAACAGTGCTGTAAAAAGAGGAACTGCAGTAAATCATTGTTTCATCAAACCAGTCTGTATCAATATCTTTAGGTAACATCACTTGCTCTCCTCTGGAGTTCACCTGTGCCAGCGGTCGCTGTGTCTCCCAGAACTTTGTGTGTAACGGTGAGGATGACTGTGGAGATGGTACTGATGAACTGGACTGCTCTCCCTCATCCTGCGACGCTAACCAGTTCCGGTGTGCCAATGCAACTTGCATTCCTATTAGCTGGGTGTGCGACCGTGACATCGACTGTCAAGACCAACTGGACGAGTCACCTCTGCACTGTGGAAGGAACGCTACACTGGCAACGAAGTGCTTAGCTACTGAAATACAGTGCAGTTCAGGAGAGTGCATTCATAGCAAGTGGCGTTGTGACGGAGATGCAGATTGTAAAGATGGTAGCGATGAGAGAAACTGCGGTAAGTTGCTTGGGTTTGGATAGCAATTCTTAAATTGACTGTTGGTGTTGAAAACAAATATAGTTTAAATTAAGCCTGTAAGTTAACTACAAATTCTGTGGGGTTTTTTCCCCAATTCCCCTCCAGCTCCCCGCTCCTGTCACCCAGATCAATTTAAGTGTGACGACGGCAGCTGTATCCATGGTAGCCGACAGTGCAATGGTTTCCGGGACTGTGCTGATGGAACAGATGAGGACAACTGTAAAAACTGTAAGGCAGATTAAACGCTTATCACTTTCAAATCTCTTGCCGTTCTGCATTAATCCTTTTTTTAGACATGCTGCATCAAATTAGGTCACAGGAAGTATGAAGTCACAAAAATGGGTCAAATCCAGAGTCAATATGCACTTCCTCGTGATTAGACCTGTGGAGAGAACTGTAGAAATGTTGTAATTGGTTTAAGTTTCAGTTTCTGATTGAGGACATGATTTATTGTATCTGGATTCCCCATTATTTGTGTATAGAATGTGATGTATTTCATTATGATTTTTTTTATTCATAATTTCCTTTCCCACATAGTGACTCAGTGTAGCGGACCAGACAAGTACAAGTGCCGTAGTGGGGAGTGTATCGAAATTAGCAAAGTCTGTAACAAGGTTCGTGACTGCACTGACTGGAGTGACGAACCAATTAAAGAATGCGGTAAGTAAAGAGTGAAACTCCTCAAGACAAGTTTTTCTTAATTTAGGCTTTGGCAACCCATGTACCTTAAGGGCAACTGTCCTCAGCGCGTAGGACGCTCTTAAAAAACCTGGGATGAGCATGGAATTTAACCAATTTTCAGGCCTGGAAAAGCTTTAGAAAAATAAATAAATCCATGTTTTGTAAAATCATGGATTTTTTTTCTTAAGTGACAATAATTCCAATAATGTATGAGAAGTTACATGACTCTACAGCATAACAATGATTTGCAGATGCAGCTAGTTCTTATGTGGCAAGTCAAGAGACGCCTAGAAAATGCAAATCGATGACTAGAGCTTCATAAAAGTGGTAGCTTGAAAAAGATCAGGACCGGGTGTGTGAAATGTATACTGCAGACAAAATGTTTTGTAAGGAAGAAAATCACCCACCAGTCCGTGACAGAATCCAGTGGCATGGGTGAAGGGATCTCGTGTTCTGACCTTCTGTAGCACTTCTAGATTAATAATGATCACCTAAATCATCATCACTCACATCATTAGAATTTAGTTAAAATTTTACTTAGTTTGATGATCTCTTTAATCTGTCTCCAGTTTTTATTATATTTTACCAAATGGTTTTAATTAATTGTTCATCATTTAGACTTTATTATTATAGTTAAGAGGTCCAATGTTGCACAGAGCCTTGCTCCGGCCGGTTAAGTGAGTCTCACAATCATAGAACTGTCAATCTAAACTTCGTCAGAGGTACACCGTTCGCTAATATTAGTTTGCCACATAAATACAACTTGCTAGACTAGGTGATGGATATTAATCTGGGAGAATGTGCCCCATGCTCCATTCACAATTAAACTCCAGTTATCTTATCCTGACACCTTATCGTCAGTCTAGTCTGAGTATGTACCGTTCACTACTGTTTATTTAGCCACATAAATGCAACTAGCTAATTTAGGCAATAGACGACTCCATTTGTCTTCTTCTGACATGTGACTTTTCGCTAACAACAAACTCTTCTTTAATCATAATTTAATAACTCAGTCTGAAGAATTACAGAAATCCATTACAATTTATTACACTGGGTAGGTAAAACATTAATCATATAAAGTACATGCAAAAGACCAAATTACTATATTCTGTTGATCATGTATATTTGTAAAGTTAAAGATTGTATAGAACAGGGGTCGGGAACCTATGGCTCGCGAGCCAGGTGTGGCTCTTTTGATGATTGCATCTGGCTCGCAGATTTCAGCTTTTCTGATAAAACAAAATATTATCACTTGTTTTAATCCATCCATCGAATTTTCCACTGCCCATGTCCTGTTCAGGGCTGCAGTTGGCTGCAGGAGCAATTGTCCTGTGAGGAATCAGACATAGCCTCTCCCCCTTGTTTAGCTTTGTCGTCCTGGATTTGGTTTCCAGGGCAATGACGCATTATTTAAGGCGACGCATTAAATGATGCAAATCATTAAGGATTGATAACGATCACGAAGTGCTGTTCATGTTTGTTATTGCTTGCTATTTGTTCTTTCGCTCCTGAGTAACCCTGTGTTTTGCTCCTTTGCTCCAGAGTAACCCTGTGTTTTGAGTTTAAGTTCGGTTTAAGTTTATCCGTGTTTTGTTTCATTTTGTGTTCATTCTGGGAGTCAATAAATGTGTTATCTGCAACATGGATTCGATCTCCATTAATCCATTACATGTCCATTATTTTAATTGGATGGTAATAGCCTACGTTGGCCGTTGCTGGGTAAACAGGTAAACGCCCCCTTTTGATTCTAAAAAATATATTATAAGCCTCTCACTGAAATAAATGTCCAAATATTTTGCTCTCAAAAGGTTCCTGATCTGTGGGATAGAACATATCATATCTGGCAATGGAGACACGCAGCAGTGTGGGAAACTCTGACTACAGAATGCTTCCCAGAGTGTTTTGTCAATGGTCCTTAAATAACCTACTAAGGAAAGAGTCATAAATTTGAGATTTGGTCCGAACACTGGATTAGTTTCTCCTGGACTAAAAGGTTACCAAATGGGGTTATTAGTACTTAAACTGCTGTACCTATAGATTTACCACTCGCACCATGACTCTTAAATGACCAACCAGATATCATACACTTGGTAATCATGTTCCATTTGTTGTATAAACTTATGACCGCTTGACCCCAGGAAGGCCTTTTTCCTGAGGTATGTGGACCAGACCCTGGTTTTATTAGTTTATTACTTTATTGAACTTTTAACCCCAAATTCACCATCCTACAGTTTTGAAACGTTTCGAATAGTCCATGCTAAAGGTTTCTAGACACCAGTCTTACTGACGGGACAGCTGCTTTCAGCTGTAGTGTCCTTTTCATCCACTGGTTAGTTTATGCCAGTTGAGTTTATTCCATAATTCAGGGTCACAGAGGTTTGCTGGTGCCCATCCCAGTGCACATAAGGTAAGAGGCAGGAGTACACCATGGACAGTTTGCCAGTCCAATACAGGGCACACATAGACAAACAACCACTCACACATACGTTTACTCTTATGGGCAAGAATCACCACTCAGCAGGCAGGATAGCAGACTCTGGTAAGGCAAAGCGGGTGTGGGTGCGTGTGTCGTGGTGCAAAGATGTACAGACTGTTTTTCACGGTCTGCCTAATGTGGAGTTTAATACTTAAGTGCCATCCCTATTATTTATCAAGGAAGTTTACCGCTGGGTTTTTTGGTCACTGCATATTTGGTCACTGGGTTTTATGGTCATTACAAGCCAACTTTACAGCGGCCTCGGCAAGCTATGACGTCATCGGCGTGTTAGAGACAGCTCATCTGATGCCCCCTCATACACATCTCAAGACCCCTCACACCCACAACATGGACTGTTCACACTTTTCCGCTCTGGCAGGAGGTACAGGAGTGTGTAGTGCAGGACCACCAGACTGAGGAACTCTTTCTATCCATCTGCCATCAGACTCAACAGCTGACAGGAGTCTGTAACAATAGACTGCACCATTGCACTACGGTCTGCACTGTAACAATAGACTGCACCATTGCACACTCTGATTATTGCGCTACGGTCTTTATTTCTTACTTTTTTACCTATAAATTATTTTATAATTTTTGCCGTTCTCTGTGGACAGCAAAGTAAGAATTTCATTGTACACGGAAACTTGTTTCCTTTACTGTACACATGACAAAGACTTTTAATTGAATTGCATTGCATTGAATTGAACCTAACGGACATTTTTGTGGACTGTGGGAAGAAACCGGAGTACCCGGAGGAAACCCAAGCAAGCGTGGTTTCTGTCTAAAGTTTCCTCTCGAGACAGTTGATTCGATTTTTATTTTCTCTAATTTGAACCCTATCATTTCAGCCTTGTGGATACAAAAGCAAAACCTTTATCACTTTTAAAGTAAATATTGACTTGCCGTATGACTCATGTTTTAAGTCTTTCAAGGACATTTCATATTCACTGCTTTTACATTAGTTTCCTGCAGAACTCTGAGAATTGCCAGGTGTTTATTCTTATCCTCTGACCTTGCTTTTCATTTCAGATCTGAACGAGTGCCTAATCAACAATGGCGGATGCTCGCACCTGTGCCGTAACCTTGTGGTTGGCTACGAATGTAACTGCCCGCCTGGGTTACAGCTCATCGATCATAAAACCTGTGGTGGTGCGTTCAGCCATACACACATTTTTAAGATTAATCATTTACTTTTCAAACCTGCTTATGTTTTGTATTCTTTCTTTCAGATATTAATGAGTGTTTGAATCCTGGGATCTGTAGTCAGATTTGCATTAATTTGAAAGGAGGCTACAAATGCGAGTGTCATGAAGGTTATCAGATGAACTCAAGCACAGGAGTGTGTAAAGCAGTAGGTATGTGAGCTTCTGTTGGTAACAGGGGTTTTCAGGTGGGTTTTTTTTGTTTTGTTTTGGTTTTTTTTGCCCCCTCTGCCTTTTACTTTTCCATGAACTTGCACACAATTAGATTTTCCCCTTTGTGAATGTCTAATATATTATGTTCTCATATTTATTATAACTTGATACGACACTTGCTTTGCCAGGAGCCAGTTTATCACCATTGCTGATAGAGCTGATTCTCTTTCACACACAATTGGCTAGGTCATGGGTGTACTCGGGTTTACATGTACACACTTATAGACTAAGCAAATTTTGGCTAGGCTTCAAATGTACTTTAGCGCAATCTTTTGCATTTCAGGCAAGGAACCTTCTCTGATCTTCACAAACCGGAGAGACATCCGTAAACTGGGGCTGGAACGGCGTGAGTACACACAGCTTGTTGAGCAGCTACGCAACACTATAGCCCTAGATGTAGACTTCAGCCGTCAGCAGATCTTTTGGGCAGACTTGGGACAGAAAGCCATCTTCTGGTACCAGTTTATAAAATTAAAAAATTTCACTATTTCTATAAAAATATAGAAATAGTGAAAAATAAAGATTATTATTTTTTTTATTGGTTTTCACAGTACAGCACTAGACAAGCGTGAAGATTCAAGCAGCCACACTAAAGTGATAGATGTCCAAATGCCTGTGGGGATAGCTGTGGACTGGATCTACAAGAACATCTACTGGACAGATTTGGGCAGTAAAACCATAGGCGTGGCAGATTTCAGCGGATCAAAGCAGAAAGTGTTGTTTGACAAGGACTTAAAGGAGCCCGCTGACATCGCAGTGGATCCTCTGTCTGGGTAACTATATAATGGAAAAGGACTGATCACCAGTGTGGTTAAAGAGGATGCTTTCTTTATGTTCAGCAAAATTACATCAGTCGGGTATATAAAAAATTTGATCGAAGCTAAAACCAAAGAAAAAGGAAATAGAGATTTAGAGTCCATTTTTTTAAAATAAGATTACTATTGTATGGTACATTTTCTGATTCAAAGTTATGTTCAATAAATCTTCCTATTTAAAGTTTCTTTGGTTACATTTTGCAGTGGTGTGTATACTTATTTGCTTTTAAACTAAATTGCTTGTTGCTGATGACTAAACCAAAAATGCCATGAATTTTGCCTGTTTTGCACCTGGAACATTAGCAAAATCACAATATTTCACTTGGTAAATAAAAAATATAGTTAAAATGTCCTAAATATAAAATCGGTTATCTTACTATTTCTAAATAGAAGCTGTTCTTTATTGTAGCATAAAGTTGATTTTCAATGTTTAATTTATACAATTGTTGTTTTTTTTGGTCACTTCAGGTTCTTGTACTGGTCAGACTGGGGGGAACCAGCTAAGATAGAGAAGTCTGGAATGAACGGAATTGATAGGCAGGTCCTAGTAGAAACTGATATACAGTGGCCCAATGGTATTACCCTGGGTAAGTACTGATTGAATGAAGTTTGATGCAGGACTCTATATTGCTAGGTACCTCTTGGGTTAACTAGGTGTTCTTCTACAGATCTAATTAAAAGCAGACTTTACTGGGTGGACTCCAAGCTGCACACACTGTGTAGCGTAGATCTAAATGGAGATAACCGAAAAAAAGTACTGCAGTCCCAAGACTACCTGGCTCACCCTTTTGCCCTCACAGTGTTTGAGGTATAAAAGTCTTTATGTTGCTTAGATGCAAAATAGTGTTGTTGTTGTTTTTTTTTTATTATAGGCCTACAGCAGAGTTATAACAGATGAGACACATAAAATTTTCTTTGTTGTTGGGTGTGGTACAATCAATGGTTGTACAATTTGTATGTATCTAAATTAGTGCATATAAAAACTAGTGTATCTATAGATCAGGGTTTATGTTAGCTGAAACTACCAAAAAAAAAAACCAATAAACAAAATCATTCATTCATCTATCTTCTTACTCGCTTATTCCCTAATTCTTATCCCAGTGCACATAGGGCGAAGAGGCAGGAACCCTGGACAGGTCACCAGTCTATTGCAGGGTACACATAGATGAACTACCACGCACTCCCACAGATTCACTCCTATAGGCAATTGAACATACAAAATTTATTTTGCAACATCTGAGAATCTAAGAATCACATTTGCATTGTATGAAATTTTATACAGTTTTGTTAATATTACATGATTTTTTTTTCTTAATATAAATTAGAATCCCTGAAATTCATTTGAGAATCCCAGTTTGGGGAACCTTGATCTATACTATTATTTAGCAATCATGTTTTGCTAATCTTTATAAATAAAAAAAATATGCCTCCCCAACATCTAGTATAATCCTTAAAATCCTGAATGTTTTTAGTTTGTTGCGCCATTAACAGTTGTTTAACTTTTTAATCTATCTTTATTTATAAAAAGGAATAATACAAGCTTTCCCGCAATCTTTTGCTTTTTTTTTTTTTTTTTTTTTTTTTAAATACCTTAATCCTCCTTGTCTGGTCAGGATCGCATATTCTGGACTGATGGTGAGAGTGAAGCAATTTATGGTGCAAACAAGTTCACAGGTTCAGATGTGGTAATGCTGGCCAACAACCTGAATGAACCGCAGGACATCATTGTCTACCATGAACTTGTACAGATTTCTGGTA
Organism: Pseudolaguvia tuberculata; assembly: GCA_026260255.1. Classification (NCBI taxonomy): domain Eukaryota; kingdom Metazoa; phylum Chordata; class Actinopteri; order Siluriformes; family Sisoridae; genus Pseudolaguvia; species Pseudolaguvia tuberculata. The sequence continues at coordinate 206,124 of JAOTRA010000006.1, read as the reverse complement.
AGTACATTAGCTCTGGGGTAGAACGGGGTAAAAAAGATTATATTTGACTGCACTACAGTTTAGAACGCAGTTTAGAAAGATTAATTATACTTGTATTTTAGGCTTATAATTTAGTAAATACATACATACATGTAATTTATAGTCATCTAGCGTTCTTTGTAATATCACTTTGAGGCAAAAGAAAATTTGATCCAACTGAGTTTTCTTTTGTCTCTCTGTAGGGACCAACTGGTGCAACGAGAGAGTGGAAAATGGAGGCTGTACCTACATGTGCTTGCCAGCACCTCAAATCAACAAACACTCCCCCAAGTATACGTGCGTTTGTCCCAAAGGTCAAGAGCAGGCATCGGACGGCTTGCAGTGCAGACCAGGCACGTATTTGGCGTTATAAGGGTTAATCGAATGATGTGCTGACGCTTTGTTCTTGGTTCTCCTACCATTTGTTGTCAGCCTCCATTCTGCAGCATTTGCATTTATTGCCTCTTGTGTGTATTACCCCTCATGTGCCTCCTTTTTTTTTTTTTTTTTTTTTTTTTTTTTTTTTTTTTTTTGTCTTCTCAAAAGTAGACCGAGGCTGTACCTTTTAAATACTCTTTTTTCAGAAAGAATGTCATGCGGAGTAATATACAGATTGGCCTTGATGGGCATTGAAAAATAATAGCAGCAATTCTAAAGAGGGAATCCATAGGAACTTAAAGTGGTTCTACCACTGGCACCACCGTTTACAGCTCTTGAATCTAACCAAAAATAGGCTTTTCTTTACTCTGTAACGTGCTGTAAAGAAGGAAAGCCCCTTTTAATTGCCTCCAGGATGAATGCAAGAGCTGTAAAAACTGTTCACTCTGACATAGCTGCATTCAATAAATGAAGATAAAGAACTCGAATTCCATTATGTTTGAATGACCCCAAGCTTTTAGAGGCTTCTTCCCTTCTGAGCTACATTTAAAAAAAAATAATAATAATAAAAAATAAAAAAAATAAAAAACCTAGTTTTCTCGATTAGAAAAATAATTATGAACATATTTAGAACTTAGACTTAAACTATTAGTAAACTATTGGCTATGGTCTTGTACATCTGCGTCTGTAAACTACACAAATGTTGTACCATCAGAAGGTCGCTGCTGCAAATAAACCATACAGACTGGGGGGAGTGTGGAGAACTATATCTGACTCTCTGACTGAACGCTAATGTCAAACATCTGATTGTATGCGGTCACAAAGGGCAAAATGTTTTTTTAGTATCAGGTGTTCTAGACTAATGGTACTAAAAAAAATGTTTTCATATGTTAAGTTGATCAACATTTAAAGGTGTTTGTTGGTGGCTGAATGTTGTTCAACAGCATTTCCATTTCTTTTGCCATTTTGTCCATGTTTGCTTGCCACTCAATAATTGCCATTTTATTTAAATATTTTCCAATCATTCATTGTCTGAGCCATTAATCAATAAATGTAATTGTTAAATCAGACTTTTTTTTCCCAACCAGTCCCAACAAAAGGTCACGAGTTTAAATTAAAATGTTACAGCCATGCATGACTGGCAGCCAAGAGCAAAATTAGCTGTTATCTCTGAATAGGGATTTGGCATTACTATGCTTCCTGTCAGTTGCAGAGACAGTAATCGGAGCTTATGGTTTTCAGGTCATGTGATTCAGCATGAGGTTGGCAAGAGTGTTGGCGGAAATGTGAAGTAGGTTTCACTTTACACTAATCTGGTTGGAAGTGATCATCTGATGGAGGGAGGAGAGTTGGCGTGTGCATACTTTTAATTTCATCACCGCAGCTTGCGTTTCGTAGTTAGTATAGATGACTTCTGGCCTGGTTTTATATCACTTTGCTCTTTTGTAACAGTGGCATCTACAGCTGTTCCACATGACGAAGGGCTGGTGCTCTTTCACCCCACACATCCTCCAGGTAATGCAGTTTCCCAACTGCAAGTATGTAGACTGCATGTGCATGAAAACCATGCGACTAAATTGGCTTCATAGTTCACAGGCTGATTCTGTAGCATACAATGGAACCATCTGACTGTCAAACAAGAAAACTAAACCCAGAGAGTTACGGTTTTTGAATGACTTCTTGGTTCATTTAATACCCTTAAATTACAGCCAACTTTATGCGAGAATTAATAAGACAGAGTTGTAACAGGCGTGAGCTTGTAAAAATAGACCTGTTGGATAACTAGCATAGAACTATGACCCAGGTTTAGATACACTGACTGGATATACTCTGCAGGTTTTGCTAACTTTCTTTTCAGTTGATAATTTTGTATTGGAAATACACCATCAGGGCAAAAGTTTTAGGGCACTTGTCAATCATATCCAATTTTCGTTTGAGTCTGGCTCTTATAATGGGAACGCTTGCACACTTCTAAAAGGCCTTCAACTACAGTGTAGTGTGACTGTGTTCCACCACAATATTAGTGAGAACTGCCACTAATCTTGAATTAGGAAGTTTGTGGTACATATGGTGTTCCGGTCCATACTAAAGATATTTAACAGGTTGTAGGTCTGGGACAGTAGAAGTCTTCCACTCCAGTCAAAATGCATGTCTTCAGAGTCTTTGTGCACTGTGACATTTATATGTTCAATCTTTAATGTAAATGTGGAATTTAAAATGGAAACTTGTGTGGTGTGCTGAAAAGATGTCGACAAACTTTTGGCCCTATTGTTTAAAGTTTATTTTTGCTACTTTAAATAGTTTCTTTCCCTCATATCCAAAGAGCCCCAAAAAGCCAAGGTTGCGGTAGAGTCTGATCCCACTGGTAAGCGCTGCCCTCTAGCAGAGTCATTGCTCTAAAAACTACGAACACCTGTGTTGTAAGAGCTTTGCAACAATAGCAAATACCTGTTTCTCAGATTTATTCAACGGGGCAAGTATGAAATCCCTGGTTTGATGAAAAGGGCCGTCTAATATTTGCTAATTAATTCATGGTTCTAATGTTTTCCTTATAGTCTCATCTCAAATCATTTCATTACCATGGCTGGTTCATTTTTAGGCTGCTTGGGGTTTTTTTTCTTGCCATTATTAATCTTAATTAAATAACACATTTACTGTTTCCGCTTGGTTAATTTTTTCCAAATCCATTTTATATAGCAAGAAATCTCAGCACCGCCATTGATGAGGTGAAATCAGCCAAAGGATCAGCTGCAGCCTGGGCAGTTTTACCAGTGTGTAAGTCATCTGTCTGTTCTATCTGAAACTATTTAGGGCAGCATGATGTATTTTAATTATTGCAATATTCCGAAAGAATTGATAAATTGACAATTAATAGTATAATAACGTTATGGTTCCATGTTGACTTTCGTCTATTCTTAAAATAGTGATGACTGATGATGGTTAGGATATACAATCAAAAAACTACAAAGCTTTTATATGGAGTTTATATCTTGACAAGACAGAGGCTGCTACTGACAGTCCAGTGCATGACAGTATAACAATAAATGGTTTTTAAGGAAACATGTAATATGAATAGTTTATAATGCTATAATCACATTTTTGTTCAATATCATGCAGCTCTAGTTAAATATATGCCTTCATCAAAATTTGACACTCTATTTCTACTTTCTATTCTGGTGGTAGTGTTGCTGGCCATGACTGCAGTTGGGGGTTACCTAATGTGGCGGAATTGGCAGATAAAGAATAAAAAGAGCATGAATTTTGACAACCCAGTGTATCTGAAGACTACAGAAGAAGACCTCAGTATTGACATCAGCAGACACTCAGCTTCAGTCGGACATACGTATCCTGCTGTAAGTTTTTCTTTTGTCCTGAAAAAATGCAATGTGCTCTTGGTTTATTTTCCGTCGCTTAATATAGTCAGGATGGGTTTTGTGATTGACTCTGTTCTTTTCATTCTCTCTTCTCCCCCCCCCCCCCCACCATGTTATTTCTTTATTCGCATTTACTAGTTAGTTTTTCTACATGGCTAATCACATTCCAGCTATGCCCATGTTTCCAACATGCTAATGATCTGTGTTAGCAGAAATGCTAGTTGTCCTCTTCTGAATACAAGAATTGCACAGATTTCCACAGAAATCATTTTGAATCAATGAGAATTTTGTTTTCCATCATGAGACACGAGTAACTGTATTGCAGTGGCGTAATGGTTAGCACAGTATCCTCATAAGTTGATTATCTGAGTTCGATTATCGGGCCAGGGATCTTTCTGTGCTGAGTTTGCGAATTCTTCCCGCGCTTGCGTGGGTTGCCTCAGAGTATTCCGGTTTCCTCCCACCGTCCAAAAACATGTACATGATTGATTAGTCAATTACCCATAGGAGTGAAATGTATGTGTGAGTGGTTGTTTTTCTTGCCCTGCAATGGACTGGCAAACTCCAGGGTGTATCCCTGCCTCTCACCCTATGTGCGTGGCTAAAAGCTCCCGCGGACCCCCATGACACCAAACTGTGAAATAAGCGTGTAAGATGAATGGATCTTTTATTCAGTAGTCTGTTTGGTTTTTAACTCACAAATACAAAAACTCCAAGAGGACATTTGCTTTCAGATAGACAATCATGTACAAAATTATAATTATATAATAATGATGTATAAATGATGCTAAAGCATCTATTAACCCAAGTATATTTCAGCACTTCAGTCAGTAAACTGCAAAACCCTGAAATAAATATTAACAAAGTAATTTAAAAAAAGAATTAAAATGTAGGCAAATTTTTAAAACCCTGCGCATCACTGCGGTATCACAAGCATTATACCAGTACATCGTCAGGACGCATGTTAATGAGGTTTAAAAGGTTTGCTTGGTGGTTAAGCTGTTGGACTAATATCAGATGGTTCAATTTCCAACACTACCAATCCACCACTGAGAACATGAGTAAGGCACCTTAACCTCCAGTTATATAAATTAGAGATGAAAGTCACTGTGGATACGAGCATGTGAATGTCATGGCAACCGTCACATCTGTTCAAGCCTTTTACTGTATTAGTTTTAACTGCAGTGGCTCGAGGTTCTATCCATCACATTTAATTGGTTTGTTGTTGTGGTTTTTTTTCCAGATTTCTATAGTCAACACAGAAGATGACCTGCCATAACCAGGCCTCTACATTGCTCCTATTTATAAACTGTCCACATGGGATGGTCACCAAACACTGCTGTTCCAGCCGGCTGACAGTCAGATGCCTTCCAAAGTGCATTTCTTCATTGTTTCTTGGGGATGGTTTGTGTGTGAGCGTGTGACTTTTGTTCTCAAAATAAATTTTCCAACATGTCTGATAAACAAGGACATGGTCTTTTACTGACGATGCCACAGTCTTGGTCTCTATCAAAACGACCGGCTCTACAGTTTTTACTATGGAGAAGACAGGCATTGGACAGAACCAAGAATTTTGGAACTTCGTTTTGGGTGAATAAATGTTTAAATTAAGTCCTTTAGAAAGATATGATGAAAGTGGTATGAATTGAATGTTTCCCCTGAGGTACCTCCAAAAGCACATATTTCATGTCTGATTCTTTTTCCTTTTTTTTTGTCCATCCTCGGAAAACAGAAAGCTGTATATGCTGTTGACCTGAACGATTGTAAAATGCTGTAAATATCTCTAACTTAATGAGTAGTCAGGATTCTTTAAGCACTTTGGTCATATGGTTGTCATGTGTAAATAAAATTGTATACATTTGACAGTTTTGCTATGGTGGGCTAGAAGTACCAGGTTTGATTTAAATGTATTTAAAAAAATGAAAGTTTGTTAAACTATTTTCTATGTTTGTGCTGTTCCTGTAACCTTTTTATAGCATTGTACAGGAAAGGATGAACGGTCTGTATTCAGAAATAAAAAATGATCACTTGTACATTAGTTTTATACTGAGATTTATTTTGCTGTTTTATAAAAGTTGTGGGGGTAACAGGCGGTTGTTCTGGGAATCTGCAATACTGTGTGTATATATGCAGGTTATATATAAAAAAAGAAGAAACGTTTCCACTAGGGTGGGTTTTGTGTTGGCTTGATCAAGATGAACAGTTAGACATTTAAAGGCTTTAATGCATACTAAGGGATTAATTTGGGGGAAGTGGTTGTGCATTAGTTAAGACAAAGGTGGGCAATTTGTCTTGAAAAGCTGCAAAGTTTCCACTTGCCTCAACACACTTATCAGGTAAACCAAACCAAGCAAGATCTAGAGTGTTTGGCTGAGGTGTGGTTGATTAGGGTTGAAGCTAAACTCTACAGGACACCAAACCTCCAAGACTTTGCTTGCCCACCCCTTGCTTAAGGTGTTGGACTGATAATTGCAGTTGCATTTTATACTCTGGTCGACAGCGCAGACTTCAATGACTAGTGCACCTTTTTAATACCACCACTTTTCTGCAAAAATCTGCTACAACATTAAGTCCAAGTTAGTCATGGGCCATCCCCAAACTTGGAGACAGGGGTAGCTTAGCGATGAAGGTGTTGGACTGATAAGACCGGGATTCAATTCCCACCTGAAAAAATTTAGCGTGCACTCGCACAAATTATGCAATACAGCTGAGAGAAACGCTAAATGGACGGTTTGGAATAAATTGATACAATTTATTGGAACAAATATTAAAATTTAATGTTTAGTCCACGGAGAAGACCTGACTGGCCCTTGACTGCACACCACTGAATAATCAGTTATACGTTGCTTTGGATAAGATTGTACCGAATGCTGCAAATGTAAATCCATGCCCCAGAAATGTATAGTAAATGCTTGTAGATTTATTGTTGGTGGATTGGTATTGATATTTTAAACATGCTACTATTTATAGTTATAATAATGTTTAAATTATACATTATATTAAATTTCCACCTCAATTAGAGTCTATATCAAGTTTAGGAACACAAGTCAAGAGCAAAATCCTTATTAGCATCCCAGCATATTCGATAATACCTAAAGTCAGCTGTGGAAGAGATTTGATAATGTAAGTCAAATGAAAGGCAGTGGGTTGGTGAATCTAGTGAGAGGATAATAGTATTTAAACGGTAAAGCATACAAATCCTCTCAGTCAGCAAAATTACACTGTCATTGCTGCTTCCTCCCAACTCGTGTGCAAAGATTTCTATTCTCAAGCGGAATTAAACACTGCTCTTGTATGCCGAAACCCTAGTAGAAGCAGTTCTGGAGAAATGACCACTATGTTTAAAATTAAGGGCAGGAGGCGAAGCCTTTTCCCCAATTACAAGCTTGGGGGTACAGCTCTTTCCCAGAGTGATCCAGCGGAGGTAGGTAAGCATCAGTTTACCCAACCAAATTGGTTAAAACCATGGAATTCAATGCAAGAACTCAGTCGAGATATTTACAACATTGTAGAGGAGTATGACGATGAAGACGACAAAATTTTTCTACCCCCGTTGAAGATATTATCTTCAGCTAAAAACTACATGCTGAACATCAACGTAGGTGGCAAGGTTTATCAGATATCTTACAAGGTAGCTGCCAAGTATCCAAAGACCAGAATTGGCCGCCTTGCGACCTACACAGACCATAACAGAAAGCTGGACCTCTGTGATGACTATATTGTTCAGAATAATGAATTTTTCTTTGACCGAGATCCAGATGTCTTTCACATCATTTTTACTTTCTATCGCACTGGGATTCTTTGGATTAAAGACGAGCTATGTCCTCGCAACTTCTTAGAGGAAATCAACTACTGGGGTGTCCGAATCAAGAACACTCACCGTTGTTGCCGCATCTCATTTGAGGAACGACAGGATGAGCTGAATGAGCAGCTTAAAGTGCAGCGTGAGCTCCAAGCTGAAATCGAGGTGGAGGAAAACGAAGAGCTTTTCAGAGGAATGGCTTTTGGGCATACACGTCACAAAATTTGGAACCTCATGGAGAAACCTTTCTCTTCGGTCACAGCCAAACTCATGGCTGTGGCTTCCAGCTTCTTCGTGTTGGTGTCACTGGTGGCAATGACCCTTAATACAGTGGAGGAGATGCAGTACACAATGCCAAGTGGCCAGCTTAGTGGGAAAACCTATGCAGAGTATGTGGAAACCTTCTGCATTGCATTCTTTACCATGGAATATCTGCTCCGGCTTTTGTCTACACCAGATCTCAAACGCTTTAGGAGGAGCATGTTAAATGCCGTAGACCTGATTGCTATCCTCCCACTGTATCTCCAGATGATCCTGGAGTGCTTTGAAGATGAGGACCTTCAGAAACATGGCAGTGACATTGAGACTGTAGGACGAGTAGGGAAAGTAGGGCAAGTGCTGCGCATTATGCGTCTTATGAGGATTTTCCGTATTTTGAAATTGGCTCGACATTCCACTGGCCTGCGAGCTTTCGGCTTCACACTCCGTCAATGTTATCAGCAAGTTGGCTGCCTTTTCCTATTCATCGCGATGGGAATTTTTACTTTTTCTGCAATGGTTTACACAGTGGAACATGATGTCCAACAGACTAACTTTACAAGCATACCTCATGCTTGGTGGTGGGCAGCAGTAAGTATATGTTTATGTAAGAATTACAAACTAAAACAGTTGAAAGTAGTTAAATTAGTATGATAAAATTACAAACACTAATGGTAGAATATTAAGACCTGGGAACCTGGAAATGATGATGCATACATGGCTTTTATTTTATTTGCTAACTTAGCAACTTGCACCTGATTAATGCCAAGCAGTGCCATGTTAATTTAATGCTATTAAACATGGCCTCTCAAGGGTATTAAGGCTTAGCATTATGCTATTAAGGCTGGGCATTATGCAAATTATGGAAGACATTTCTACTAGCAATTTCTTGCCTAGTTCAGAGGCTGTTTGTTAGAGCGGGGTTTAGCTACTGTTCATCACAATAACAAACACTTTCATTCTATTTTGCAGTTACAATATGAATGCAGTCCTTAATTAAAGAGAATTAAAGTTTATTTATTAAATTAATAAAGTAACATTCATAATGAGCAACACGTGATGTAGTGGTTAGCTTGGTGGCCAAACAACAAGAAGGTCCCAGGTTTGATTCCTGGACATTAGGTTGATTGGTGACTCTAAATTTCCCATAGTAAGTGTGGGTGTATGTGATGAACTGGCAACCTGTCGAGGGTATACCCCTGCCTTTTGCTGGGATAGGCTCCAGCAGACCCCCGTTAGCGGGTTAGAAGATGAATGAATGTAAGATAAAGATCAAATCAGTGCTCATAGCGGAATTCCATTTACTAGCATCATGAACTACAATATAAAGTTTTTTTGGCTGTCACAACTTACCTTGCTTTATATCAGCCTATGACATAACTAAACAAAAAGAATTATGAATTGTGCTTCTACCAAAGGGAATTTCAATACACTCGAAATAAGTGTTTTACACGCAGTTGTTAAGGTGTCGGATTGCTAATCAGAAGATCAGGGTTAAAAAAAAAACAACTGTTGGGGGCCTTAGCCTGTATTTGTTCAGTTGTATAACAAGTAACCAAATGCTGTATTGTACATGGTCTTGCATTCTTCATGGTCTAAAATGGTCTAGAACCACCCCTGGCGGTGTTTCCCAACATGTTGCCAACAGTATTCTTCTTCTTCTGCAGGTGAGTATTTCCACAGTGGGCTACGGTGACATGTTTCCAGAGACACACTTGGGTAGGATTTTTGCATTTGCCTGCATCTCCTTTGGAATCATTCTCAATGGTATGCCCATATCCATCTTATACAACAAGTTCTCCGACTATTACTCCAAGCTAAAATCCCATGAATATACCTCCAGCGTAAAGGCACGTGGCAAGGTGAGGTTTGCCAAACGAGCCATCACGAAGGTTCTAGAGTGCTGTAAAGAAGGCTGACAAAGAAAAACAGGTCACAATACAAAGAATTCCTGCCAAGTGCTGTTCAATAAGTATAACTGAAGTGACTTTATTAGAACACCAACAAGGAGTGTGTATCTTTAGGTTTATCAATAATCCGATTAGCAGATTTATTTAATATTTACGGAAATGTTGCTCTGGATAGGAAAGTTGGCTAATTGGTTAAATAATAAATATGTAATTGGGTTGTAATATGGAAAATCCGTCGGATTTGGCACTGGGACACTTTCAGGAATCTAGAATTTCCGTCAATTCTTATACCCTGTGAAGACTGCCGATCTGTCCAGGGGGTAACATGGCCTTTGGCCCAAAGTGTGCTGGGATAGGCTCCAGCAGACTTCTACAACCCCAGTTTAGGGAATAAGCATTCTTATCCTTTAACATGCCTATATTAAATCCTAGATGGATAACTTGTGATTCCAGATCACGTCCCAAATGTAATCTTTCATCTTGTACCAACATCAGTTGGTCAATAAAAATTGATTAGCAGACTACTTGCTTTAAAAAGCATCAGATTTTTCATCTTTTTAAATCGTATTTCATTTTTACTTTTAGCAACATTTAAGTATTGGAGCTTTAAAAAAATAATATGCAAAACATTTATCACTACTGATAGAAAAGTTTTAAAGAACTCGAGAGGAGTAAAATACAATTATGTTATCATAATGATACACATTCATACATTAGTTCATGCATCTTCTTACCCACTTATTTCCTAATTCAGGGTCACAGGGGTCTTCTGGAGTTTATCCCAGCACACAGAATACACGGTCACTCAACTAATACAGAACTGTGTGTTCAGTACTGTTTACCTTTAACCATGTGCACAAGATTGAATGTACCTAACCAGATTTAGGACACACACACACGCACGCACACACACTCCAAATAAAAGGTTGCAGTTGCTGACAAATTGGATCCTTGAAATCAACATAGATCCATGTTGTATCAACATAGATCCATCATTGACCTAGAATGTCTTAATAATTGAGCATTTTTTTTTATTAATATGGATACTTTTGGGTTTGCCTTTATGCTGTTCAGTAAGGTGGTCAGTCCGTGTTCGAGTGA